>VMDR010002776.1:0-83547 GCA_007922815.1 Macrotus californicus
GGTAGGTAGAAGATAGACAGGGGGAGGTTAAGAATAGTATAGGAAATGTAGAAGCCAAAGAACTCATATATATGACCCATGGACATGAACTAAAGAGGGGGAGTGTGGGGGTAAGGGGTGTGCAGGGAGGGGGGTGGGGGGAGGAGATGGGACAACTGTAATAGTATAATCAATAAAATATATTAAAAAAAAAAAGAATAGCAGAAAGAAAAAAGAATTAAAAAAATGAGGATAGTGTAAGGAGCCTCTGAGACAACTTTAAGTATACTAATCTTTGCATCATGGGGGTACAAGGAGATGAGAGAGATCAAAAAATTGAAAACCTATTTGAAAGAATAATGACAGAAAAACTCTTCTAACCTGATGAAGGAAATAGACATACAAGTCCAAGCAGTGCAGAGAGTCCCAAACAAGGTGACCACCCAAAGAGGCCCACACCAAGACACATCAGAATTAAAATGCCAAAGGTTAAAGACAAAGAGAGAATCTTAAAAGCAGCAAGGGAAAAGCACTTAGTTGCCTACAAGGGAGTTCCCATAGACTGTCAGCTGATTTCTCAACAGAAACTTTGCAGGCCAGAAGGGATTGGCAAGAAATATTCAAACTGATGAAAATCAAGGACCTACAACCAAGATTATGCTACCCAGAAAAGCTATCATTTAGAGTCAAAGGACATATAAAGGGCTTCCCAGACAAGAAAAATCTAAAGGAGTCATTACCACTAAATAAATATTATATGAAATGTTAAAGGATCTTCTTTCAGAAGAACAAAAAAGATAAAAAATACGAATAATAAAATGGCAATAAACTGGCAATTGAATCTAAAAAAACAAAGTAAATGAACAAGCAGAGTGGAAACAGACTCATAGATACAAAGAACACTTTGATGGTTGCCTGATGGGAGGGTGATTGGGGGAGAATGGAGGAAAAAGGTGAAGGGATTAAGAAGTACACATTGGTTGTCACAGAGTGGTCATGAGGTGTAGAGTGTAGCATAGGGAGTATAATCAGTAATATTCTATTAATTTTGTATGATGTCAGGTTGGTGTGAGATTTGTTGGGATGATCACTTAGTAAGTTGTGTAATTTCTAACCACTGGGGCATACACCTGAATGCAATATAATAATGGATGTCAACTGTAATTGAAAAATAAAAAATGTTTTAAAGTATAAAAATATTGTACTATCTACTAGAAAATGATAAATTTCACTTTAATAAACCCAACTTAAATAAAAATAAAGGGGGAAGGAAGGAAGGCCAATTCTTCCAGAAAACTGGGGCAAATTAACAGACGTTTTACACATAAATTTGTCTCATATTGTCACACACCAATGGCCACTATATTTTTAATAAAATATATTTTTTGTGAAGACATAAGTCACAGAGTTTGTACCTGTAGTGGGTTGAACATTGTGGTCCCCCAAAAGACATGTCCATGTCCTAATACCTAGATTCAGTGAATGTTATCTATTTAAATTAAAGGTCTTGTGTGGAGCTCATCTTGGATTTCTGAGTAGACCCTAAATCCAATGACAAACCTTTTTATAAGAGACAGAAGTGGAGACGAGATAGCCACATGAGGAGCAGGATGTAAAGTGACTATGAAGGCTGATCCTGGAGTGCCGACAGCCCCTGGAAGCTGAAGAAGAAAGGAAAGATTCTTTCCTAGAGCTTCCAGAGGGGTTGAAGCCCTTCTGCCACCTTAAGTTCAGACTTCTGGCCTCCCAAATTGTGAGAGAATAAATTTCTGTTGTTTGAAGGGACAAAGAAGAAAAAAAATTACATAACGTAAAATTTATCTTGGTTATACCATACTTAAACGTACAGTTCAATGGCATTAAGTACACTCACATTGTTGCTCAGTCACTACCCTTTCATCTCAGAAACTTTTTGTCTTTCCACACTGAAATTCTTTACTCATTGAGCAATAACTGCTCAGTCCCCTTTTTCCTCTCCTCCTGACGACCACCATCTACTTTCTGTTTCTATGAATTTACTCCATGCACCTCATATAGGAACAATCATTCAGTATCTGCCCTTTGGTTACTGGCTTATTTCACTTAGCGTAATCTGTCTTTCACTTTGAAGTACAGTTTTGCTGGACATAGAATCCTTCGTTGGCAGCTTTATCTCTCCTCCCAGCACTTGAACTGTGTCACCTCCACTGCCTTCTGGCCTCCTTGATTTCTGATGAAAAAATTGGCTGTTAATCTTACTGAGTGTTATGGGTTCAGTTGTTACCCCTCCCCCAATTCATATGTTAAAGTCCTAGTCCACAGTATCTCAGATAGTCACTTTATTTAGAAATAGGATCATTGCAGATGTAATTAGTTAAGATGAGATCATTAAGCATGGGCCTTAATCCAGCATCATTGGTGTGCTTATAAAAATGAGAAGTTTAGACACGTAGGCAGATACACACAGAAGGGAGATAATGTCAAGGGACAAAGGAGAAAATAGGCATCTACAAGCCCAGGAGAGAGGCCTGAACCAAACCCTCCCCTCACAGTCCTCAGAAGGAACCAACACTGCCAACACCTTGATTTCAGACTTCTGTGCTATAGAACTGTGAGGCAATTTCTGCTTAATCCACCCAGTTGGTGGTACTCGGTGACAGTATCTCCAGTAAACCAATACATTGGGGATCAGTTGTACACGATTAGTTGCTTTCTCTTGCTGCCTCTGAGATTCTCTCTGTATCTTTCAACAGTTTGTTTATGATAGGTCTCTGTGTGGGTCTCATTGAGTTTATTTTACTCAGAATTCATTGAGCTTCTTCAATTGTAAATTTATGTATTTCATGAAATGTGGGAAGTCCTTGGCCATTGTTTCTTTAAATATTATTTCTTCTCTCTCTTCCTTCTCCCTCTGAGACACTCATAATGGTATGATGGTGCCCCCAAATCACTGACTGGTGTCCTTATAAAAATGAAAAATTTAGGCACTTAGCATGGGCTGCTATAACAATACCATTGACTGGATAGCTTAAAAAACAAATTATTTTCTCATAGTTCTGTAGGATGAGGAGGTCAAAGATCAAATTGCCAGCAGATTTGGTTCCTGGTGAGAACTCTCCATTTGGCTTACATGGTGGAGAGAGAGAGAAAGGCATTTTTTGATGTTTTTCTCTATAAAGACACTCTTCCTGCTAGATCAGGGCTTCACCCTTATGACCTCTTTTAACCTTAACTAATGTTCTTGCTCCAAATATAGTCATATGGCTGGGGGAAGGGCTTCAGCATGCAAATTGGGGGGGGGGCACTACTTATTTTTTTGTTTGTCTACATGCTTTTATTTTTATTTATTTATTTATTTTTAAAAAGATTGTATTTATTTATTTTTAGAGAAAGGGAAAGGGAAGGAGAAAGACAGGGAGAGAAATATCAATGTGTGGTTGTCTCTCATGTGCCCCCTACTGGGGATCTGGCCCACAACCTAGGCATCTGCCCTGACTGGGAATCAAACTGGCGACCCTTTGGTTAACAGCCTGCACTCAATCCACTGAGCCACACCAGCCAGGGCTATTTTTTCTTTTATTGTTGCTCAAGTACAGTTGACTCCATTTTCCCCCCACCCACTGTGGGGCACAATTTAGTCTATAATAATCACTTAGGAGATTGTTATTCCTTTGTACAGCTTGGGGTTTTAATCTAATGTCCTTTTGTTTTAATCTGAAGGACTGCCTTAAGCATTTCGTATAGGGAAGATCTCAGCTTTTGTTTATCTTGGAACGCATTTTTATTTTTATTGTGGTAAATATACATAACAAAATTCACATTTTAAAATTCTTTTCTTCCTGTTAATTTCAGTTGTTCTGTCTTCAAGTTTACTAAGTGTTCTGTCTGCTCAAATCTTCTGTTGAACACCTCTAGGGAATTTTTTCATTTTACTGTACTTTTCAGCTTTTATTTTTTTAAAAAGATTTTATTTATTTTTAGAGAGAGAAGGGAAGGAGAAAGAGAGGGAGAGAAACATCACTGTGTGGTTGCCTCCCAAGCACCCCCTACTGGGAACCCAGCCCGAAACCCAGGCATGTGCTCTGACTGGGAACTGAACCAGCAACCTTTTGGTTCTCAGGCCTGCGCTCAATCCACTGAGCCACACCAGCCAGGGCACAGCTTTAGAATTTGTGTTTGATTCCTTCTTAATAATTTTATTTGTTGATGTTCTCATTTTGTTCATACATAATTTTCCTGATTTTCTTAGTTTTTTTTGTTCACATTTTCCTTAAGCTTTTTGAGTACACTTCAAACAGTTACTTTAAAATTATTATCTAGTAATTCTGATGACCCTATTTCCTCAGGGATAGTTTTTATAAATTAATTTTTTCCCTCTGCATGGACCATACTTGGCTATTTTTTTGGTGGACCTTGCTATTGTTGTTGTTTTTGAAAACTGGACCATTTCAATATTATAATGCAGTAACTCTGGAAATTATATTCTTCTCCTTTCTCAGAGTTTGATATCTTAAAAACTGTTGAAGTCTGAGTAGTCCTTTGCTTAGTGATTTTTTCAAACTATTTTTGAAAACACTGTATACCTTGTTTTGTGTGGTCACTGAAGCCTGTTCCTTCAGCTTATGTTCAGCTACTGTTTTGATAGAGATTTTCTTCAAGGCCAGGAGTTCACAACAAAGCAAACCAACAACTACTACTACAACAAAAAGAAACACAAATAAAAAAATGAAAAAATCCTAAGCATCTCTGAGAGAGGTTTACAGATTTACCGTGTGCTAGAGAAATCCTTTAACACTTAGCCAGGCTTGCGTTGAGTCTAGGGATCGGCCTGAGGTGAAAGCTTAGGATCTTTTCAGGTTTTTTCTGAGCCTGGATCATTCCCTGTGAGAGTGTGGCTTTCTAAATCCCTCCATACAAATGGGTGCTTTTGAATATCCTAATTTTCCAAAGAATCCCCCCCCCCAAGTTTTTTTCCTGAGTCTCAAGCAGACTGGCTCAACTGTATCTTTTGCCCCAGGTGTTTCTGGGTTGTTGTTCACCCTGCACTTTTTCAACTAATATCTGCTGCATTTTGGTCTGTTTCAAGATAGGCAAAATATAGACTAGACTAGTGCCTAGTTCTTCAGGTAGCCACCAGATGGTCTGTAAGAGACATGCACAATAATTTGTGAGTAAGGTCTGCTCTGCTGCCTTTGGACCCAGGGATGAGGGTTCTCCACTGGGAACACAGGCTGCCACAATTTTTAGATTGATGCTTTGTTGGAGGGGGAGTGGGGCTAGAGCAAGTAAAACGGCCACAGTGCTTTCTACTGTTTTAAAGTTGCCTTTTTCTTGATTAAGTGTTCTCTTGGTTTCTGTAAACCTTTGACTCTTTTGTAGAGTTGTGACAAAGTTGGTTATAGGAGTTTCTGCCTGTGGGGTTTGTTTTCTGTTCTTTGTTTTGGTATTTCTGTAGGGAGATGAGAGCTAAGAACTGCCAATTCTGCCATTTTGCTCCACTTTCATTTTGTTTGAGAGATATTTTTGCTGCGTATAAAAATCTAGGTTGAGCCCTGGCTGGAGTGGCTCACTGGATTGAGTGCTGGCCCATGAACCAAAGGATCTCCATTTCGATTCCCAGTCAGGGCACATGCCGGGGTTGCAGGCCAGGTCCCCAGTAGGGGGCATATGAGAGGCAACCACACGTTGATGTTTCTCTCCCTCTCTGTCTCCCTCCCTTCCCTTCTCTCTAAAAAAATAAATAAATAAAATGTTTAAAGAAAATCTGGGTTGATAGTTTTTTCTTTTATTAAGTTAAAGGATATTGTTTCATTGTCTTCTGTTTTGAAATTTGCCGTCATCCTTGTCCTTGTTCTACTGTATATAACACATCTTATTTCTCTGGATGTTTTTAAAAATATTTTCTCTTTATACTGATTTTAAACATTTTGATTATGATGTGCCTTGATGTGATTTTCTTCTTCGTGTTTCTTGTGCTTGGGATTTTTTAAGATTTTTGGATATGTTGGTTTATAGTTTTTATTAAATTTGGAAAATTTTCATGAATTGTTTCTATAAACATTTTTTCATTTTTCTCTCTTCTCCTCTCCTCTGGAACTTTATTTGTACATATGTTAGAACACTTGAAGTTGTTCCACACCTCACTAGTATTCTCTTTCTTTCCTCTTTTTCTGTATTTTATTTTGGATTTTTTGTCCATGTCTCCCCTTTTGCTAATTTCTTTTTCTGCTATATCTAATCTGACATTAATTCACTCACTTTATGTTTTATCTCATACATTGTAATTTTATCTCTAGAAGTTTAATTTGCATCTTCTTTTATATCTTTCATGTCTCTACGTAACTTTTGAACATATGGCATATAGTAATATGACTGTTTTAATATCTTTGTTTGGTAATTCTGACATCTGTGCTAGTTTTGGTTCGGTGTTAATTGATTTTTCTCTTCATGTGGGTAGTATTTTCCTGCTTCTTTACATACCTCATGAGTTTTGACTGGATTATAGACATTGTGGTGATATTTCTGTATTTCTAGAAATACTCTTGAGCTTTATTCAGGGATGCAGTTAAGTTACTTAAAAATAGTTAGACCCTTTTGAGTCCTTCTTTTATCATTTGTTTGGCAGGACCTATTGCTCCTGAATCAGGACATTTCTGTGTAATCTGCCCACCATCTTGTGAATCATGAGTTTTTCTAGTCTGGTTGGAAATAGGCAGTGTTTTGGCCTTCTGTGAATGCCAGGCACTATTCCTTCAAGTACTTTTTGGTGGTTCTTTTCATGGCCTTGGAAAAGTGTCACTCTGCTAAGTATGTGAGTAGGACTTTCTGAAAAATGCTTCAATTTTTCTCCCTGGGTACATCTCTCTTTTCTCTGGTGTCTGCTCTGTGAAGTCTGGCTACCCTGATTTTTCCTGTACTCTCAGTTTCAAATCCTTAACTCAGGTCATTTGCTGGACTCTGCCTGTGTGGCCCCCCCTCTGTCACCCTGGAAGATAGTAGCTGAGGCAACTGTAGGGCTCACCTTGCTTTATTTTAGTCTCTCAGAAATCATTGTTCTTTGTTTCCTCGTGTTTAGTGTCTAGGAAACTATTTTTTTCATATATTCTGGACCTCTGTTTTGTTTTCAGGAGGGAGAGTATTTCTGGTTTCTGTTATAAAATCTTGGTCAGAAGCAGGAGCCAAAATTACTATTGTTTTTAATATTGATTTGGGTTTATTTAATGATGGAGGGAGTGGAGAGGATGAAGATGTGAGGGATGGTGGAACAGAGACAATTGTTGGAATGAAGTGGGATGGGAAAATTTAATTCTTTGATCTGCTGTTGAGTAATACTCAGGATCCTGTGGGTATTGGGTGAATAATTCATGGTCCCTGCCCTCAAGTAGCCCATGATCTGAAAGGGTGGGGGAATGCTATATAGTTTTAATCAGGAGACACAGTTGCTGAGACAAAGAGAATATTTCATGCTTTCAAACTCTGAAGAATTAGATTTATTTAAAACATTTTTTTCACTTAATGCAATTACAAATGCTGTTCCAGGAAGACCTACAAATCAAGATAAATTTGTTCAGCCTTTAAGGGAAGATTATAGTTAATTTTGTGAGGAGACTGTGGGAAGGAGCTTGAGATCTTGGGTCAGAAGACCCATCTGTGAGCCCCCTTGGCTCTTTCCTCAGGGTGTCTTAGTGCCTGCGCTCACAGTAAAATGGATCGCGGCTGGCATCTTGTAAAGTTTTCTTGGGGTGCACATGTAAAGCATCCAGCAGGATGCCTAGCACCTAGGAGGAGATTAGAAAATGTGGTTCCCATGTCTTTATGCAGAATGAGTCCTTGGTTTGTGTCTTTGTACAGTGTGACTCTCTGATGGGCATATCCTAGTGAGTCCCATGTCCCCATACCTGCCAGAGGTGGACCCTCCCCAGACAGGAACTTT
Source organism: Macrotus californicus (assembly GCA_007922815.1). Taxonomy (NCBI): domain Eukaryota; kingdom Metazoa; phylum Chordata; class Mammalia; order Chiroptera; family Phyllostomidae; genus Macrotus; species Macrotus californicus. The sequence continues at coordinate 7,892 of VMDR010002776.1, forward strand.
GGGGGCTTTGGTTTATGTACTGCATTCTGTGGGATGCAATTTCTGGTTCTTATGAGTCAATAGCAGTCACTCCACTGTTACGGCCTTTGATCAGACAAGTCTCAAGCCTAATGCGACAGCAGGAGGCAAACAGATGTGCCCATTACCTCCAAGAGTTGTTGCCAACCTGCTCACAGAGTGGCCTCTGCTTGGGAATGGAGACTAAAGGACAGTGAAAGCATTCCTAGATGGGTCCTGAGGAAAGGGCGATGTGATACAAAGCGGAAGAGAGGAAGGACTGAGGACAAGGGGAGGCATGAGGATGAGGACAGGAGGACTCCTTATGAACAAGGTGTCAGTGCAAGTCAGGGTTCAGGTGCCGCAGAGGAGCCCTAGAGAGGACCTCTCAGAGTGCTGCCATTTGTCCATGTGCGTGTGTGTCAGGGTGGGCCTTAACCTGGAGCACTGGCTTGGTGACTTAGGTGGGCCCAGCACACCAGGAGCCTGGGGCCTCTCTGTGTCCTGTGTGGGTGACAGATGCCATCATCTCAGATGCAGCCTGTCCTAAGTTGGCTGGATGGTGCCTGGGCCTACCCATGCCAAGCTGAGGGATCAGATTGGCTCATCCTGCTCCCTAACCCCCAGACGTCTTGGACCTAATCAGAGGGACTGACAGCCTTCAGCAAAGGAGGACTCCTGAAGTGCAAGTACTTCACCTGCAGCGTTTGTGCTCCTGATATCTTAGGAATACCCCAGAGGGATGAGCATTGTTGCACCAATTTTACAACGAGGAAGTGAGAGGTTCACAGAGAGTTGTCCAAGCTAAGATGTCTCTTACCTTGGATTTGAACTCAAGTCTGCTTCTAGACCTCAGTCTTTCTTTCTTTTTTAAATAAGATTTTATTTATTTATTTTTAGAGAGAGGGGAAGGAAGGGAGACAGAAAGGGAGAGAAACATCAATGTGCAAGAGAAACATCAATTGGTTGCCTCTAGCATGCCCCCAGTCGGGGACCTGGCCCCCAACCCAGGCATACGCCCTGACTGGGAATTGATCCAGTGATCTTTTGGTTTGCGGGACGATGCCCAACCCAGCTGAGCCATACTAGTCAGGAACAAACCTCAGTCTTTCTGACATGACCCAGTTTCCCTTTTTTTTGGAGATTTAGTCATGTGGTCACCACAGGCCTCTAAAACACATCCAGAAGCAGGCCTGCTTAGGAAGCCAGCAGGGGGCGGTGTGTGTTATGGTATCCTGCAGAGGCCTGACACCTGTGCCGTCCAGGGCAGGTCCAGGAAGCATTTGTTCTCTCACTCACTGCACTGCCCAAACAGGCTAGCCTATGTGGCCATAAAAAGCAGCCTCCAATCTCAGGAACTGTGAGCTTGTTGTTGTCATCTTCTCACTCCAGGAACCAGGACGAGGAGCAGCCACTACCCAAAACACTCTTGATGATGTTGGTAGAGAAGCAAGAACCAGCTGTGAAACTTCTGCCTGGAATGAATACATATCACAACTGCTTCCATTTCATTGGCCAGAGCAAGTTACCTGCCTGGCCTGGCTCAGTGGCAAAGGGGAGTTAATCAGGCATTGGTGACAGTGACAGTCTACAGTGGATGCTCATTGCTGTCCCATCAGTGATGACTTTCACAGCCCCTGAGGGTATCTCCTTTTGCCAGAGCTGAGGATGTCCTGGGGCCGGCTGGGGACAAGGGTCTTTCTCTCCCCTCCAGGAGCTCACGGTCTAGTGGAGAGACAGCCTTGCTCCAAATAGGGCTGCCTCTGAGGGAGAGGAGCTTTGTCTAGTACAGGTGAACGCAGGGCTGGGGGGTACACAGGGGTGGTGCTGCATTCTGCATGTGGAGAATTGCGGAGGAGCAATGGTTAGACACTACATTCAAAGATAAGAAATGCCCATGAAGGGACAAGAAAGGAAGGGACTCTTTGGTCTGAGGGATAGGGTGTGCAAAGGATGGAGAGCCTGGTTCTGGGTGAATGCAGGTGGCATGTGTGTTAGGAGCCCTGGGGGCTTCTGGGAGGGTGGTGGAAAGGGGAAGAGGCCAGAGAGGGGAGAGGGCCAGGAGTGAGGCTTTCAGGGACTTTGCTGTCTCCCTGTTGAGCTGTAGTTTTGGAATTCTTGCCTGTGGATTTGGTGGGCACTGGGACTGGCTTCCCAGGAACCCCAGCTAGGTCCTCTCCCCACCTGTATCAGCCCAGCCTGGGATGCTCCAGGCTACAGAGCCAGTCTGTACCCTGCTTCCCTGCCCTCAGCTCTTGCTGTTCACCCTGGGGGCATGAATCAGCTCCATTCTTTGAGAACAAAAGCTCCTGGGTTGCCAGGGAGATGCAGGGGCTGCCGCCTGCACTTCCTGGAGCTGCTGTTTGGTGTTAAGAAGAGATGGGCACAGAGCTCCAGAGCCTTGTCCTGAGCAGGGCGGGGCTGCATGGAGGTGCCTCTCCTATGTCATCCCAGTTGAATGGGGTTTTTTGAGAGTCAGAGCTGAACAGAGGATCTGTACAGACTTGGGTTTGAACGTGGCTCAATAAGTTGGTGGCTGTATGAGTTTAGGTTTCCGATCTGACCTCTGATTCCTCAAATTATTTGGGGTAATACTAATTAGCTTGCCAGGTGGCTGAGGTATTTTGAGAGAGAATGGGCGGAAAGTCCTTCATCCGTTCATCTATTCAGTAAAGGTTACAGCTGTCTGCTGGGTGCCAAGCAGGTCCCAGGCTTGGACTCCATGCAGTGATGTGAGGCTGACTTGGCCCTATGTGGAGTGCACAGCCTGGCTGGCACCATTCTAGGCACACAGGGCCACTTGCTAAATGGTAGTTGCTATTGTTCTTGAGGTCAGGAGCTCTGTGGGGGCTAGAAGAGCCCCCTCAGGTTTTGAGCATTTCTGGGAAGTGGAGGGACAGGGGAAGCCTGTTCCCTGGTAGCCCTGCTGAAAAAGATGGGGAGGGAGCAACTCATGGCGGACCCTGTGGATTTAAGCTCTGTCCTGTCTGTGAGTCCCAGGGTATTTCCTGAGCCAGTGAAGGTTGCTGCAGTTGGCTTTGGGGCCCACCATGGAGCCACAGCCAAGAGCAAAGTGGGGCTTTCTCCATCTCTCCTAGCAGGCCACAGAGCTAGGGGTGGGGAACCAGTGTGGGGAGGGTTCTGAGCTGAGCTGATACCAGTTTAGAGACCTGGGAAGGGGGACAGAGTCAAAAGGTCCTTCCCTGGGAAAGGACCTGTCTCATCTGATGCTGCTGCCTTGACCTCCTCACCTGCTCACACATGGAAGGCGGGGGATGGGGGGGAGCCTTGGGCCAGATTCAGGCAGGACTGCAACTGGTGCAGAGCCTGGGGGCTCCTCAGCTACATGAAAGTGCTGGGAATCTGTGATGTGTTTGGGGACCAGACATGGTGGTTTGGGGGTTGTTGACAGAATTTGGAAGTAGTCAGGAATGCTGTATGTGCGTTGTCCATGATGGGATTTGGGGAGGGAAAGGGATGTGCTTGGCAAGCTTTCGGATGGGTCGGTGGTGCTGTGTGTTGACGGCAGGTGCTGGGGATCATAGGTGCACTGGAGAGTCCATGATGATGGGGTATTTGGAGAGGATCATGCGCAGTGCACTCAGATTGCAGACCAGTGAGGACAGGGTGGATACTGGTGGCCAGGCTGTCATCAGTGTCTGTCCCGGTGGCTTCATGCTTCAGCTCTGAAGGTGTGTTTCTTGTCTCAGCACCCCAGGGCCTTTGCAGCTTGGGCCCGAGGCTCTGAGAAGGGTTACTGGGCAGAGGATCCTCTCTGCAGGCGGAGTCTTGGGGGCAGGGGAGGCAAGGGGGGTCACGGAAGTGGAGGGGCTGAGCTAGGACAGCCAGGGTGTAGGAGGCTGGTGCTCAGCGACTTTGCAGATCCTCAGGGTCATTACATGCTGTTGTTAGTGGGGGAAAGTTACAAAATGAAAATTAACTGTTGGAGAAGATTGATTTGTTTGATGTCTAACCAGGAGCAGCCTTTTATTGCTGTAAAATGTTGATTTCCTCCCACTGCCCAAACAGGTGAGTTGTAGTGGCACTGAGGGAAGACTGATCCCTATTCAGAACCTACAGAAAACATGCCTGTGGGGCCCAGGTCTCCACCCTCCATTCACCGTGACTGCAGGAGCAGACACAGTGTCTGGTCGGATTTCACTCAGGGCGAGAACAGATCTGTGGGCATACCAGCCACACAGCAGGGCTGGTGGTAAGACTCGGGGCTCTGGATTCAGCTACAGCTGGGCTGAAATGCAGGCTGGGCCACTTAGAAGCTTTGTGCCCTGGGCGAACCTTAGTGTCTTCATCTGTGAAGCAGAGGGGTGTAGCTGTCTTCGACTTCACAGCACTTAGCAGCAGTGCCTGGCTGGTCTGGGGTTATCGGGGGGCTATCAGGGGGTTGGGCTGGGCGTAGCTGAAATGATCAGAAGCTCATGTGATCCAAGACTCAGATCACTTTCCTAGTAGCAGCATCAATCAGCAGTGAGCATTAGATTGAGGGCAGGACACAGGTCAAAAGACAGGGAAGTAGAATAGGCTAGTGAGGACAATTCTTTAAGAGGAGACTGTGCCAAGATAGGGGCATCAGGAACTCATGCCTACTACTAGGGGCTGGGTAGGGTTGGCCATTCAGCCTAAAGGTCTGGGCCAGGCTGGCCTGGGGAGGCATGAGCAACACCCCTCTGTCCCCAGGGTGTAGGGAGCTTCTTTAGCCCATGGCACTTTACTTGCTTGATTGTGACTAGGAAGAAAAGGGCTGGGCAAATGCAGGTCCCACCTGGCTGGTCTCAGGCCTCAGTGGCATATGGCGATGTTCAGGGACTTCCTGGGGGTTAGGAGGCAGCCCTCCTCTCCTGGGAGCTTCTGGGTGGCAAAGGGTGCAGTTGGGTGCAGGTTGGAGGGGCTCTCCATCTGTGGACCTGAGGAGGAAGGGGCAGCGAGTGTGCGGGAGGTCTCTGTGTTGGGCATCTGTCTGCCCGCGTGCCTGCCTCTCTGTTTCTCTGAAGGAGGCAGGGGCTGGGCCTGCAGCTGCCTGGGCAGAGCGGCTCCTTCGTGGGACATAGCCCCCCTCTCGGGCCCCAGAATCACCGCTTCACTCCTCATCCACCTCAACAGTGCACACGGCGCGTTGGGCCAGCCTGTTCTGAGTGAGAAGGTTGAGGAAATCTCGTTCTGCAGGTGGGGCAGCCAGCGCCCTCGAGGTGTGCAGGGAATGGGCCTGGCTGGGGACGGCCCCTAGACTGATGTGGTGATCTGTGGCTGGGTCTGAGCCTGCATCCAAAGCTTTGAGGTGGTGGGGACAGCAAGGTCACTCAGCCCCTGGGCTGGTCTCCAGTGCTGGGGACGGGGACTTAGGGTGCTGAGAGCAGGCAAGGCGTAGGGAGGACAAGCGGTCCAAGGAGATGCTGCAGAAACTGGAGGATGAAAAGAAATGATGAATGAAGGACGAATGGACAAGCAGGTGCCAGCCTTTAGAGTGGGGGATGTTGAAGTTTGAGTGTCATGAGATTTCACCTGTTGGTGGGGCTAGGCTGTCAGCTCCAGGGCAGGGCAGTGCTGCGGCTGCTGCAATGGAAGAGGGGCATGCGAGCAGGTGTAATTCGTGGTTCAGCCTGACCTGTCATTAGGTAGAGGCTGGCGAGACACTTTCTGATCATGAGGTGAATAAGCACCTTGAGGTCCCATGCTGCAAACATAAAAACCTGACCTGGGGGCAGAAGGCCTACACTCTGCTCCTAGCTCAGTCATGGACTTGCTGGAGGCCCTGGAGAAGTTCCTCTCCGGCTTTCAACACACTCCTCTGTAGAATGCAAGCCATGGAAAGGTAGAAGGGCTTTCAAATACTTTGAAGCAGTGGAATCCTTTGTTTAAATGAAATATTCCATCACATCTCCTCTTCTTAACTGAGTGAAGTGGTTGGAATGTCTGGGGGCGTGGGATGGGGGAGCTGGTCAGTGCTCTGCTCACCTCCCTCTTATTGAGGACACATTTAAGACCCAGTGGTCCAGCCTATTTCCAAGGCTATGCCTGCACACACTTGTCCTAGATTTTTAAAATTATGTACATTTTAAACCAGCCTTTACTGAGCACTTGATATGTGCCAGGCACTGTTCTAAGCACTACAAATACTAACTCATTTAAATTCTCACAACCCAAGGAAGGAGGTAGGGAAACTGAGGCACAGAGAGGTGGTGTCACGACTCAAGGTCACACAGCTCTTTAATGGCACAACCGGGATTCCAGCCCAGGCAATGGGGGTGTAGGGTCAGCTTTCCCCACTGTTCCCTGTGTCTGTAGATGACACCAGAAGGAGGTGGCTTGTCTCCTGGGAGAAAGGCCACCCAGTACGTGACTCAAGGACCGCTGCTGCAAGCTCCTATCCCAGACAGTGAGTCTCTGTGCGTGGAGCCGGGATGTGGACCAGCTGGGAGAAACCAGATCCTCGTTGCTGTCGTCTCCCCATTTCCCCGCTGAGACCACCAAGGCTTTACGACGTCAGTGGTGGGATTTGTAAAGGCAATACTGCAAGCGTTGGTGTGTAGGAAATTGCATGCAGGAATTTCTCCGCCAGGCACACACTCTAACCACCAAATTTATTTAAGCAGATAAAATGCAGGGGGTATAATGTCAGATTAATGGATAAATAACCGTTCTAGTTTTTGGCAGGATGGTGGGGAGCTGCAGTGAGAAGCCTCATTATGTGCTGCTCTGCCTCGAAGAACAAGTCTCGCGCAGCACCCCCAGCACCCGGGTCCGCGAACAGAGCATTAAATTGTTGGAAATGGCTCCTCTTCACTCGCAGAACAAAGATGTTTTCTCCAGAATAAATTGACTCCCTCTCAGCTCGCGGAGCCCGGGTTTCCCACAAATGCAGCCTATGCTTGTGGCTCAGCTCGTGGGTGGGAGGGGGGGGGAGGGCGTGCAGTCCTGGAAATGCAGGCGTGGGGTGCTTCCTGCCGGGGCCAGGGCACTGGCCCGAGGGGCTCCTGGCCGCCGGGCTCTCTGTCGCCAGGCCTCTGTGGATTTGTGGGAGCCAACCCGCAGTCGTGTGAGCGACGCAGGAGTTTCTGGAGGAATGGGGTTGGAATGAGTGCGCGTTGAGAGGCTGTGTGTGTTGATAGGACTTTGCGTTTAAGGTCCCCTGGTTTGCGCGGTGCTCTCTAGCGGTGTGATCTTCAGGCAAGTTATTTAACCTCTCTGAGCCCAGTTATCAGAGAAGTGGGGATGACCGCCCCTCCTTCTGGGCTGTAGGGAGTAATGAAACAGGTAATGCAGACGTCAATTCGAGGGCTTCGGACTGGGCCAGCCACAGCCAACCTTTGGGGGCGGAGGCATGGGCACAGTCCCTCAAAGATTCTGCCTCCTCTTTCAGCAAACCAGACTCCCAGGGTGGGCGAGGTGTCGGGGGGACAAAGGAGGCTGCTGGGCCTTGACCTCCAGGCATGCACCAGGGGGCTGCACTGAAGGACTGTCTTCTTAAGGAGGATGGGGGAGTGAGGGTCCCTACAGGCTCCCCGAGGTCAGCCCTGTGCATGCCAGGCCCCTGGCTGGCTGGGATCAGACTCTCAGGGGAGACTGGGCTTTGCTTGGGTAAATTTGGGCTGCTGACCTGGGTGACCTGGGCTCAGTAGGGGCAGGGCTCAGAGAGGCTGCCCGGGCGAACATTAACTGCTTTCTTGTTCACAACAGCCCTTTTCTCCCTCTCCTTCTTCCTCCTAGAGGACGTTTGGTATAGTGGAAAGGGCTCAGGCTTCAGAGCCAGATTCACTGCTGTCACCTCCTACCTGTGTTACTCTGGGCAAATTGCTTCCTCTCTGAGCCTCAGTTTTGCACCCCCTGCAGACAATGAGGTAATACTCCCCCTCGTTTGGATATGAAGTGTGGAGCTCCTGGAGCAGTGCCTGGCATGGAGTAGGCTCTTCGGGCAGTAATGTTCCGTAACATTGTGAAGTGCCTGCTCTGTACCAGGCCAGGTGTTGGTCCCCAGAGATGCAATGGTGAGCAAGGCGGTGTGTTGTGGCCCCTGCGGGTTGGATTGGGGAGCAGGGCTGACGTGTATGCTGGGGTCTGCCTGGATGCATACATTTCCTTGTGTGCTACATACATGTACCTGTCCTGGGCCTTCAAGGGTGGGTAATCTGGGGTTCTGTGTGGGCCTGGGAATGCCACTGGGGACAGAGGACAGATCCTGGCAGTATCTGGCCTTTGGGGCAGTGGGCTACCTCTCTCTTGCTCTACCTTTTCCTTCCTCCTTCATGCCTTTCCCCTACTCCTCACCTGCTCCACCAGAGTTTCTGACTCATTCAGCCCAGAGGTTGGAAAAGGTAAGTTCAGAAAATGCCATGGGCCCACGTCTGGTCAGATGAAGCCTGTTGCAGGTCCATGGGGTACAGACCCCTAATCGCTGATGGAGTTTCTCCTAGCAGGTGTCATCAGGCACTCTTCAGGCACTACAGTCCCAGGTGGGCAGAGTAGATGAGGTCCCTTCCTTAGACCTCTCAGTCCTCTGAGAAATGACAGTTCCTGAGCACTTCCCATTGTCAGGCTTGGTGCCGGGCTTTATTCATCTAGTCCTCACCAGGAAGTGGACAGTCTGTGGCCAGCTTTGAACCCCACTCCCTTCCCATGCTGGCAAGTCCTGTGTGCCCTCCCTCTCTCCTGCGGTCCTGCAAGCCCTGCCAAGATAGAGCTCTGGGCTCAGGCAAGGTGCATGGAAACTTGACTCTGTCCTATTATATTGCATGTCACATAACCTGCCTGAGCCTGTTTCCTCAATCAAAAAATTGGAATAGTACTTGTAAGATCTCCCAGGGTGTGAGGAGGAAACACCAAGCACAAAGCTTGGGGTGCTCTAGGGTTTGTCCCATGTGGCTGGGCATTCCGTTCCCTGGGGAGCAGGCTTCGAGATCACAGTGACATCTACGACTCCATCCCTGCGCCTGCCATGCCTCCAGTTTTGGAAACACATATTTGGGAGGCATGGAAAGGCTCCTGAAGCAGTTCTCCATCCTCCTGCCCCACGTCTTTGTTTAGCTCCAAATTAAAGCCCAAACAGAAAACACAGAAAAACACATTTTTTTTTCATGGTGAGTCTGTCTTGTCATGAGAACTGTCTGTCCTGTCAGCTCTAGAGTGAGCACGTGGCTGGGAATTGGGGAGTCTGGCTGTGAGGGTCTCCCCTGCGAGGCTTGCTTTCCATCACTCTCCCCGTCTGTTGTCATGGTTATCCACTCCCAAGCAGACACTGGGGAAGAAGCGGGGCTGACTGGTGATTTTCTATTTTCTGGAGGCATAGCTCCCACCTCTGCTTGCCGGCTCGTTCCACTGGCTCAGCTCCTTAAGGCTCTTCTTGGCCTCAACTTTGAGCCTCCTGTGAAGACCTGATGTTGGAATAGTTTATTTCAGTTCGTCTGTGTCCCCACTGAGACCGTGAACTCCTGAAGACCCAGATGGGGTCCAGACAGAAGTATCTGCTGGGGCCATTAAAAATGCTCTAATGAGGCGGGCAGTGGAGCGCTGGGGGGAGTACAGACCTCAGAGGCAGGCCTGACATCTAAATCTAGCTCTGTCACTTGCTCTGTGACCTTGGGAACGTTGCCTAACTTCTCTGAGCCTTGCTTTCCTGTTTCTAAAATGGGAGTGACGCTGGTTCCCACTGGCTGTAAGGGTTGGTGTAAGGATCATCATGAAGTGAAATCCACAGTATGTAGCTAATGCCTGGTGCCTAGTCAGTGCTTAGCAGTGTTGGCTCAGTAGTGGCAAGAAGCCACACGGACAGTTCCTGAATTTTCCTGTTGAAGGTAGAGCAGAGAACAAAGCATAGAAATGGGTGGGTGGCTGTTGCCCAGGTCACTCTCCGTGGGTGTCCCATGGGTTGGAGTGGGTTCCATAGGCTGGGATAGGGGCCAGACTCATGGTTATCTTAGGACCAAATGGGGCTGACTCCCACTAAGCAGGCTCATGAGAGACTAGGTTTTTGCTGAACACATGCCAGCATGTTAATTCACAGGGAGCAACCTCTGCCTGGGCTCTCACATGCTCCTCCAATGAGAAATCCCAGTGGGGAGTCTAATCTCAGTCAGCTTGTCTGGGAGCCAGGTACCAGGCATGCCCCCTGTCCATCTCTACGGGAGGGAGCCTCCTGGAATCACCGTTTGGAGCCTGTCGGGAAGGACATCAGGGTGCTCCTGGAATCCGACTCCATTTCCTTACTGGGCTCTTTCCGTCCTTTTTACCTTTGCCTCCTTTCCCTCTTCCCTGTCCCACTTCCTCACTTGTGCTGACACACACAGACAGGCGCTGTTAGGAATGCAGTTCCAGCTGTGCTGTGCTCTTGATTAACCTGAAATAATTAACTTTTTTTCTGATTTGAAACTTTCAGATTTTTTTCCCTCTGTTGGTGGTACCCACGTTTCCCTCATTTCTCTTTATAACTTATATCTTAATATTTATATAATTATATATTTATATGACTTAATAATGTTCTGTGGTGGTTCAGAGACATTTTGTTCTCTGCATGCAGGTAGTTCACAGACACTAATAGGAAGGATGGAACGAGAATGTCCTCAGTGAACGGGGGCACATGCAGAACTGAGAGAGAGGAACGGAAAAAGTGTGTCGTCTGGGAGTGGCCGGTCTTGTTTTTACACTTTTGGGGAAAACTATTGAACTGACAGCTTGCAAAGGGGTCAGGCAGCCTGGGCTGGACCTCCTGGGGCAAAGGGCTGGGCTCATCAAATCCATGTTCTTAGGGATTCTCTCCAGGCTTTGAGGGCAAGGCAATGGAGCACATGTGACAGACTTCCCCTTGTCATTGTCGTCCTGCGTCTGCGGGTCAGCACCCACCTGTGTGAGTGCTGCATGGTATACGACTGCGCCATTTCCCCATCAGAATGTATTGCTCTCTTTTTCTTTGAAATGTAAACATGATTCATTTATGAAACTTAGCATTACTTCCTGTGTACAAGCTTTCCCTTAGACAGGTCGTGTCCTTCTGATTTCTATTCTCAGTTGTTTGTTCAGTTCCGGGAAGTCTTCTGTTGGGTTTATGAAGATAGCTGTGATGTGTTTCTCTGTCTTGTTTGGGAATCACAGTCCCTGCATTTGGGTTCTTCTTACACTTTCTTTCATATTTGTCATATTCCCCATTTAAGAAAAAGCCTCCACTCATTTATTTCTATATTCTGGATATGTGTAGTTGATGGTCTTGTTGTTCAGAATATCTACTGCTTCTCTCTGTGGGAGGATTTAAAGGCTGCTCTGATGATGTCTCCTTCCATGTGACTTGCTTGAGCCAAAGAAACAGAGATGAGAGTGACACAAGCCTCTTCTGCACAGAGGACGTAAGAGTTGTCATGTGGCTCTGGCAGGAGAGATGGGGGAACATGGATAAAGATGCTGTGGAGGGAACCTGCAGTGAACGTGCAGTATGAGAGGAAAGTAGCCTTCTGTCGGTTTAAGCCCCTGAGATTTGGGGCTAGCTTGTTATGACAGCATATCGTAGCTTAAACTGACTAATGCAACACTAGTACAGATGTTTCTCAAATGTATTTTTGGTCTTACTAGTACAATTCTTTTGCCAATACCAACTCTGTTTTTTACTGCTTCCAGTAGTGGTTTTATTAGAACCAGAGATATTAATTTTGTTTTGATCTCTGCTATTCAATTGATGCAATGCTTTTTTTCTCTTTTTGAAAACAACTGATAGCACATTTCTAAAATCTTATGCTCTATATGTGTGCTGGTTTTAGGGCTGGCTATTCTGAAATTGTACTGCTTTTTATAATGAAACTGTAGGGATTTTTACTCCTTTTACCTATTTACATATCTTTGGTTTTTCTCTATTGCCCCTTTCTGTTTTGCTGAGAGATTTGGTAGCCTTATAGGGTAAAAAGCTAGGTTGTAAGGTTGTAAGGGGGCCCCTCACCTTCAGGACCCTTGGGAGGCGGGAAGAAGCATGTGGTTAGAAGCTGGGCACATGTTTGGTTCATGACTGTTGCTCCTGCTGACGTTCTGTGTTTCAGTAAATTGCAGACAGTTTTCATTGGGTCAGGGGGAGAAGGTCCTTGGCACTGCTCCCTTGTTCTCTGTCTTCCTAGAGATAATCACTTTAGGTGTCTGGAACTGGCTCTCTTGTTACCTTTGTGCTTGGCCTGCCTCTTCCCAGTCTTTATCTGGTTGCCTCCCTTGCCTGTGGCTTTTACTTGGCTTCAGCCACTGGGAGGCATCAGCCGGCACTCAGAGGGCTGAGCAGGGTTTGCAGTGGCTGTGTTCCCCCGTGGAAGGACACAGCTCGCCCCAGGCCGGCCCTCTCTTGTCTGCTGCATCCTCCTCTCCGGCTGGCTAACACCGCCCCTGCCCCTGCTCCTTCGGGCTCAGGAACGGTGCAGCACCCTGGGACCATGAGTCGCTGAGTGTTTCCCTAACCCTGGTTAGTTCCTCTTCATTGAACTCTGCTCAGTTACCCTTTGGAATATGTGATCCGTTTCTTGTCCAACACTAATTCACTAGGGAATGTGCACCCTTAGGCTTTGATATTGAGTTGAATTTCAGCAAAGTATTCCACAGCTCTCTCTGAGGTGGGCTGGGTGCCAGGACAATTAGGTAGATTCAGAGATTGGATTAACCAGATCCAAAGAAGAATGATTCATAAAAAACAGCAACGTGTCTCTAGTGATATGCCTGAGGGCTCTGTCCTCAGACCTGTGCATCCAACATTTTTATGAGTGACTTGGCAGAGGACACCGATTGCTACTGACCCCACCGTAGAGACAGTTAATACAATGAACGACAGTGTTTGGGATCCCAACAGACATCAGCCATCTGGAATAATGGGCCATACTCAGCAAGATACACCCCAGCAGAGACAGACGAAGGGTTGGAGGGTTAGAAGACCAGCAGCGCGTAAGAGGAGGTGAAGATTCAGGGGGAGGCGGACTGGGGTTCCACGGCCTGTAAGTTAAGTGTAAGGCAGCAGACTGATGTGGGCCCCACTGGGCGATGAACAGTGTGACACCCAGGATAAGCAGGGAGAGACTGCTGCTCAACAGGCCAGATGTCTGCTTCAAGCTGAGTTCCACACTCCACAGGGACAGTGGTACTGTGGGGAAGGTGTGAAAGGGGACAGCCAGGCCAGCTGTACAGGACTCAGGAACTCATCACAGACACGGCTGCACCGTTCCTGAGCCTGAAGGAGCAGGAGCAGGGGCGGTGTTAGCGAGCAGGAGAGGAGGATGCAGCAGGCAGAGAGGGCCGGCCTGGGGCGAGCTGTGTCCTTCCATGGGGTAACACAGCCACTGCAAATCCTGCTCAGCCCTCTGAGTGCCAGCTGATGCCTCCCAGTGGCTGAAGCCAAGTAAAAGCCACGGGCAAGGGAGCTGGGAGTAGAGTCCCTGGAGGCCAGCCTTGCAGGGCACACAGCAGGATGGGTCAGGAGGTGCTAGGAGAATAAGTCACTTAGCGGGTCAGGCTGTGACCACATGCACTTCTACAAAAGTGTTACCTAACCTCCACGTGGTGCTGCACACAGTTACTTTATTCATGCTCCAGACACTCCTGTGAATTAAATATTTGTTTGGGGACTGACCCCATGTAATGGAGAGAGGGCTTGTCTATTGTCATTTGTGGATTTGCTCGCCAACAGGATGAATTTGATTGCATTTGAGAGGATGTGATGACATTTACATCATTTTTGCAAATTGGATGCCTGTGGGAGCCAGAGAGGCCATTGCTGGTGGGAGCAGAGGTCCTGCCCTGGCTAGACATGTGGCCTCAGGCCAAAAAGAAAGAGAGGGAAGAACAGCAGAGTCCCCAGATTGGGAGGAGTTGGGTGGGTGCGCATGGAGTTGCCCCTCTGTCTAGTGCTCTTCTGAGCAAGGCACACAGATAAAATCACACAGACACACCCGTGGGGCCAGGAGAGCTATGTCAGCTCCTGAAGGAGCTGGAGAGTTTCTGTTCCATGCCTGCTTTTGAAGGAAATGAGGGGTTGTGATCTGAATGGTCCTGGTTTCCTCTCCAGGAGCACTGGTTACCAGCTGTTGTGGGCACTCTGGGGAGGCGGTGTGGTGGTTGAGGGTATGCAGGACGTAAGGAGGTCTTGCTAGCTGTGAGATCCAGGGTCTCTGCCCTACAAGACTACATTGGGCTCTTATGGGGACTGTGCCGAGGATGCCCCAGGACCCCTAGGGGACAGTGCAGGATCCTTCTGAGGCCCAAGGCTGGCACTGGGCTAGGGAGCTGGTGACGGCAGCAGGAGGAGAGCCTTTCTAGCTGTGTGCTCAGAGCCCGACCAGGGTGCCCATAGGCTGCAAAGGGGGTCAGCCAAGACATCGGAGGGGTGGAAAGGACAGGAAAGGTGCCCCTGAGGGGCTGGTGTGTATGACATCGACTAGGTCATAAGATGTGGAGACAGTTTGTTTTAACTATTATTTTAATGTATAAAGGTCATACAATTATATGACAGAATCTTTGAAGAAAAGAAAAAAACTTCCACACTGTAACCTAACCAGGGTTGCATTTTGGCTGTTGCCTTTCAGGCCTTCCTGAAATATTTGTGATTCCTGAGGGAGTGGAGGGCACGAGTCACACTGAGGTGGCATTTGGTGGGTGGAGGTCCCATGGAGCAGGAGATAGGGTGGCAACATCAGGAAGAGAGGTTGGCTCCCAAGGACAGGCCTGGCCATGGGCTTCGGGGGCCAGGCCCAGACAGGACTTGTCCGCAGTGAGCTCCCTCCCACAGCCTGCCCTGGAGGCTGGTCCTTATCTGGGCTTTCTGCATCCTTGAGGCTTTCCGCTGGGGGTGCCGGTGGCTGTCAGTGAGTTAATGAGTGGTACCGAGACGGGCTCTGCAGCATGGCTGGGGCGGTGCCGCAGGTGTGTGTCAGCCAGGTCTACTGGCCAAACTTCTGGTCCCTGGGCATTTTTGTGGCCTAGAGGGGAGCTCTTGGACACCAGACAGGTGATGGCCATTCACAGGCATCAGGTGACTCTGCCGGCAGCACAGCTGGGAGCTTGCTGGGCCCTATCTGCCGTTCTGAAGAAGCACACAGGGCCAGAGCCCTGGCTCTCAGCCCCAGATGCACATTAGAATCACATGGAAGACATAACACCAGTGATGCCAGGGCCCTGGCACTCTGGGAGTACAACCTGGTTATCAGGTTTTGAAAGCCTCACAGGTGCTTCTCAAGAGCAGCCACGGTGGTTCTTAAATTTCATGTGTCTCAGAATTACCTGGAAGTCTTCTAAAAAAAACCCACAAATTTTAAGACCCCACCTAAAAAGTGTCTGATTCCTTAGGTTTGGGCAGGGCCTGAGAATTTACAAGATACTGAATTTCAAGACGTTCCCAGGATGCTGTTGGTCTGGGGACAACAATTGGAGAACCACTGGCCTAGAGGAAGATAATCAGGGAAAATCCTGGTACTTCCAGGTGTGAGGGCGGCTATCAGCTCTGCCAGGTGATAAGCGCAGGTGTTTTTGTCTGCCACCTAGAGGTGACAAGAGAAGATGTTTGTTAAATATGGCAAAGGAAGGGATTGGCTGTCACAGCTGGTGAGGGAAGGGGCTGCTTGTCCCAAGTGGAGAGGGAAGGTATTGGGCTGCCAGATGGTGAGGAAAGCTGTTGGCAGTCACACCCATGGGATGGGAGAAGGTGTTGTCACTTACAGGTGGAGAGGGAAGGTGAGAGCCCTCCTGGTCTGCTAATAGGGGCACTAGATATTGAGGTGGAAGCAGCCTCTAGTTCCCAAGTTCAGTTGCCTGCCCTCCCCTTTCCTTTTTCATGATGCCCTCTGAGCCTGGCCTGTTGGTCCCCCTGTGCTATAGTGTAGCTGGGGTCTGAGAGGCCAGTGGAACTCCATGGCCCCCTTCCAGGTAAGTGTGCTTCTTGGCCTGGGAGGGAGGGGTGTTAAGGTGGGGAAGCGGCATTGGGACTCTGTGGTGGAAAGGGCTTTGCACAATAGCATGCTGGTCATAAATAACACATTTGCCACAGAAGGATGGCCCCAGGAAGCATAACTTCCCGGCACGCATTCAGGAGGCACATTTCAGTGCAGAAGCCAGAGGGAGAGAGTCTCCGTCTCTGTCTTTTATCATCAGTTTCCAATTGAGAATTACAGCACCTCATGTCCTGGGGCTGCAGCCTGGTGCCTGTGGGGAAAACAGTTCCCCAAGAGCAGGCTGCCAGGTGTAGGATTTAGAGCCCAGTTTTGGAGCTGGCAACATGCAGATGAGCTGTTATTGGGGGAAAAGACAGAGCTGTCAGCTGGGCTGAGTCTGATGTCCCTCGTTTCTATAGCTACAGTAAATGTAATTACCAAAGAGTAACCCTTTGCGGATTTCATTGTAACCTCAGATAGCTAATGACATTTACTGCGTTTCTGGCAATCCGGAACAAAATGCTCATTTTGAATTATCATGAATAATGCCATTTTCCATCTTAGTTAAGTACTTTGTGTCATAAAAGAGTTATCTGCACAGAGCCCCTGGTCCTGTCAGTAAACATATTACGAATATTATCACCACTTATTTTCTGGATGAAGGATGCGGTGAAGGCCCAGAGAAACACTCTGCTCGGAGACTCAGCAAATTTAGCATGAAACCATCGTGGAGCTAATTCAGACCGGGCACCACTGTCTCACACGCAGCCACAGGCCCCTAGAGCTGGTGACGTTATTTCAGGGAGCCCGAACTATGTAAATACACCCTCCACCACCAGCCACGGTAGGCATGACAGCGTCACTTGGCTACTGCACAGATGATGCATACTGAGTGTCTCTGGTCTAAGAAGATCGAAGTCACTGACTGCAGCTTGTTAGGAAGAAGACATATCTCCTCTCAGTTCCTGGAGACATTTGCACACCAAAGTAGATTTGGCGCCAAACTGCGTAAACGTTTCTCATCCATTTATTCATGTGCCTTGGGATCCCATCAATAATCATTACAGTGCAGTGTGATGGGGGTGTTGATGGAGGGGTGCCAGGAGGGCTGGGATGGGAGAAGGCACAGTGGGGCAGGCACATGGCCTGCCTGGGGCAGTCCAGCTCATCCAATGGGCAAGTACTGTTCAGTCAGGGTCTGGGTGGTGTGATGGAGTTGGGCAGCCTGAGACTGAAGGAAGCTGCTCCAGGCTGGGCATGGCAGGGGCGTTCTTCTTGGGTCAAGTCCAGTGTCTCTGGCTGGAGAGAAGACTGGCATTGCCCTGCATCCCGTTGGGCCCATTACTGCTTCAGAGGTTAATGGGTGGAGCGAAGAACCCCAGTGGGTTCAGAGGTCAACTGGACTCAGGCCCTATACCTGGCTCCGCCACTTAGTAGTGAGGCTACTGGAGGCAAGTCCAGAGCCTCGGTTTCCTCATGTATAAATGGGCACACTCATACCTACATCCTAGAGTGGCAGTAAAGATGTCACAAAACAGTGCACCCAGATGCAGGTGCTTCTGCAGGTCTTGCACAAGACACCTACTTTAGGCAAGGAGAACGCCCACCAGGCTACTCCCTAGGGAGGTCTATGCTCACAATACTTTCCAGGACAGCCTTTGGCCCAGGTGGGTGTAGAGAAGCCTCACCAGGTGCCCAGCCCTGAGCCGCCTCCTGGCTGCACAGGTGTGTGGGTGGTGTCTGTGTCTGTGCCGGGTGTCCGTGCTTCCTGGTCCTTGGTGATGCTGTTGAGTGACTATTGAGGCAGTTGGGTGTTTGAGGGTTTGTTTCACTCAAGCCATCACCTCGTCCTGGCTCTGACTCTTGCCGGCAGTGACTGGCAGACAGATCAAAGAGTGAGACCTTTGGTGAGTCCTGTGTTGCCCTCCTAGCAGTACCCACCCCAACTCCAGACCCACAGGCTGCTCTATCTGGGGCCTGACATTCTGGGGACCCAAGTGGAAGAGTACAAATCTAAGATTTTCCGGGAAAAGCTGGGTGGTGGCCCTGCAAGGCTTGTGGGGACCAGCTCCTGGCAGAGGTGAGGGGCCTGTGAGCGGTGGGTTTGGGGGTTGGCTGTAGCCCTAAGGCTGTACATTATTTAGGGCAATTTTCTTATGTTGCATATAAAAATACACACAATTTTTGACAAACTTATTGAATGACCCCGTTGGGGAATTGAGATGCAGTACATTCATCGAGCTGGATCTTTAGAGAAAGTTGGAGGCTTGGCTCCCTGCTGCTCCTTGAGACCATTTCCCTTTATTGCCTGAAGACACTCTGAGGCTGAGGCCCCCATGAACTGCTCTTCCCGGAAAGCCTGTGTTCAGAGAAAGTAACTATGGGCATGAAGGGGGTGTTCAAAGGCAGCAGAAGGGGAAAGCTTAATGTTGGGGGGATGCTAGAGAAGTCACCTCATCCATCCCTCTGCCTCTGCATAGGGCAGCCCTGAAAGCCCTGAGCAGAGAGAGGGACGTGTGCCATACTTGCGCTCTGGTGGAGATGCATCTGCATGGAAGGAATCTTGGCCACTGGAGACACTGTCCGTACTGGCTCCTGCCTTTGCATATGCTTCGTGAGTCATTCCTGTTAGACTTATTCCTCCGTCCATTCGTGCAATCATTTACTCATCCAGTCATGTAATCACTGATCCATCCATTGGTGCATCCATTCATCAAATATTGATGCGGCTGTCTATGAGCTGACCCTGCACCAGCAACTGGGGATTGGAAGGTCCCTTGCAGGGAGGCAGACATAGAAGCAGATGTGCAAAAGGGACCTGACCACAAGGCCCAGTAATGGGATGATAATTGAAGGCTTTCTTGTTGGGGGGGCGGGTGATGCCTGCCCTGAGTCTGAAATTCAGGAAGGCATTAACCTGGCAAAGCGGTGATTGAAGGAAACGAGTTCCAGGCAGAGGGACTGACTGGGCAAAGGCATAGAGGCCTGGAACCGCTTTCTCCTTGTGATGGGGGAGGGGGGGAGACATGAGGCGAGTGGAGTTCAGCAGAGGACAAATGGAGGTAGAGGACAGTGAGAGAAGAGCCTGGGTCATAGGTGAGACCCTCAATGAAGGTGTGAACTGCCGACGTTTTGCTCTGAGGGCTGAGTGGGGGTGTGTGGGACAGTTAGGTCTGTGTTCAGGTAGATGTGTCTGATGTCAGAGACTAGAGAGGGTGAGGTGGGGGTGTGGATGGGGTAAGGAACTTAATTCCAGAGGGGACCTTGAAGATAGGATGGTGACCCCAGCTGGCTTCTGGTGGCCAAATGCTGTGTCCTTTCTTGACTCCCAGTTCCGCCCCAGGGCACAGGTCTGCTGTCAGGAAGGGGCAACTGGGAACCTTCCCATCTCCTAAGATTTAAATGGGGGCGGCCTATCTCTCCATCTAATGGCATCAAAGGGAAGATATTTGGGGGCAGGAGGGTTTTCTGGGTGCCCTTGTGGCTGCCCTGCACCAAAGCAAGTGCAGGCCTCTGCGCCTTGTGTCTTGGCCCCTCCTGGGAAAGTGAGGGTGGGTGTGGCTCCGCTTTCCAGAGCTCTCTCTGGCTCCTTCAGTCCTGACAACTACTGGGGGATGGAGGTTGTCATGCCCATTTTACAGACGGGAGCTGAGGTCTAGAAAGAAGGAGATCGTGATTCATCTGTGACCAGCCCAGAAAGTAGGGATTTCTTCCAAGTCTGCTCACTCCAAAGCTCTAGGCTATTTTTTTTGTTGTTGATTCATATAATATTGTTATTGTTGTTTCAACCACTCCAGGAAGCACACCCTGCCTCATCCCCCTGCTCCCAATTTGGTCCTGCAAATCTGTCTGAATATGGCCACTCGCCTGGGCCAGCCTCAGCACTCAGGCAGCCATAAGCCTGCTGGGGGGGGTAAAGGGGGGTGAAGGTGCCTGGTTGCTAGCAGAAGCCACCTTATCAGACAGTGCCTTGCATCTGAAGCCCCTCTCTCTACTCTGTCTCCCTGCTTTGCTTGTGGGTTTTTGGAAAGGAATCATGGGTTTTTAGAAAGTCCCATGCTGGGCCTTTGGGGCGGGATTCCTTGATTAGCCATCTTTACAGAGGTTGTGGTGGCATGTGTCCGTGGCCCCATGTGTCTGGGAGGACCCTCGGCCTCCTCCCAAGGTCATACCCCATTGCACTGTGAGCTGGCCCAGGGCTGTCCAGGTTGGGTGAGAGCGGGCTGGAGTCATCATCAGGAGCTCCTCTGCTTATTTCTTCTGGTGGTGGCCCAGGTCCAGTCTCAGTGTGGACTTCTCTCGGGTCTCAGACTCACCATCCCCATCACCAGAGAGGCCACAGAGAGTGAGGAGGAGAGTGTCCATGCCAGGTTCTCAGTGAGCCCAGGTGGGCCATGCAGATTTCCAAGGCCCTTGCCTTTGCATGAGTGGCTCTGGTGAGAGGTGGTGGGACGTGGCAGGGCCAGTGAGGAGAGGTGAGCTGAAGTCAGAGGCCCGGGGGTGGGGTGGCGCTGGCTAGGCTTGGTCCCTAGATTACCATGCCGTAAGCATATGATACATGTTAGCTATGAGTAGTTGAGTAAAGCTCATGATAATAGGAGTTATGACCATAGTAATAATGAGTCTTGAGAAGAGTTGACTATCTGAGGGGTAGGGCAGGTGCTGGCATGTGAGCCCCTGGGTGGGCAGCATTCTGACCTCCCAGGACCCCTGCCTAGACCTTGCTGTGAGCCCCTTGCCCTGAGGTGTTTCTGTGTCAGCCCCAGGATGGGTGGGTGGGGAATGTGCCCTGCTCCCTCCCCCTGGGTGAAAGTAGTCCCTGAGGGCCTGGGAGAGTTTACAGGTGTTAGAAGCTGGACACAGGCCTGTTGGTCTTCGAGGAGCCCCAGGCCATGTGCCAGGCCAGGTTCCTGGTGTCTAAGGTATCTGCCATTGCCTCGGGAAGGGAAAGGAACAAAATGAACTCACTGAATCGATGGGACAGGGAGCTAATGGCCCTGGG
Source organism: Macrotus californicus (assembly GCA_007922815.1). Lineage (NCBI taxonomy): Eukaryota > Metazoa > Chordata > Mammalia > Chiroptera > Phyllostomidae > Macrotus > Macrotus californicus. The sequence goes on from VMDR010002776.1 coordinate 28,772, forward strand.
TAGCATCAAGCCTCCAATTTTGGCCCTGGTACTCCCTTTATTTTGGGGTTTTTAAATATTTACCTGAAATGGAGGGGAAAAATCTTTTGGGCTGCAAGGCTATTCTGGCCGCGGTGTGCTGAGAAATTCATTAAAACCACAGTTAATTAGGGGGTGAAAGATACATATATAGCTCATTAGTTCAACCCTCATAGTTTACATTTCTGAGGATATTGAGGACTAGCTCAGCTCAGGTTCAGAAATGATGTCCTGAAGCACAGCCTCTCTCTGTGGCTGCTTCTCTGGGCCTGTGGGTCTGGGAGGGGGTGGTGGCTGTGTCTGTCTGCCTGTCTGCCCAGGAAAGGGGAGGTTGTCGTCTCGCTGCCCGCCCCCCCCCCCCCCCCCCCCTTTCCATGGGAGTGGTTAGCTGGGCTCCTGCTGCAGGGGTGAAAAACGAGGCCGTGCAGCCCCCTCCAGCTGAGCTACTTAGCATAATGGTGCCTTGTCTGAGCAGATTTTAAGCCATATCAGATCTGGTTCCTAGGTCAAGGACATTATCCCCAATTTAATCTGTAGTCATCAGACAAATCAGAGTTTGAGCATCAAATCCCCATGCCTCTTTACCAGAAAATAGTTCTTGTTCTGGTGCCTGCCTGGGCCTCTGAGGGGGCTGGGGCTGCCATGGCCTGCTGAGCCTGGTCTCGACACCCAGCTGGCCCCTGGAAGAAGAGCCTGCTCCTCCTCAAGACCCTTCCTGACCACTTGGGGCTCTGACAGGATTACTGATCTTGCTGAGGTTCCCGTTTCCTCACTGTCTCTTGTGGGGACCCCGGGGAAGGTAGTGTTGATGGGAAGTGGGGTTGGCTTGTGAAAATTACCTGTCCTGGCCCCACCATCCAGTGCCTACTCAGACTGCCTCCAATTTGGAAATACAGACATGGAGAGGAAGGGAGAAGCTGTGAGTGTGTGTGCGTGCGTGTGTGCGTGTGTGTGTGCGTGCAGAGGGATGACAGTGAGGGCCAGAAGAGACTTGGAATGAACATCCTAGAGGACTGGCATCTGCCCAGATTATGTGGGGGATGGGAGCAAAAGGAGAGTGACCATGAGCCTGCGGGTGGGCATCCCACTCAGCTAGTGAGTGGCTGCGGCACTTTGCTCAGTACCTTTCGTCTCTAAGCCTTGGCTTCTTCGTCTGCAAACTGGCAGCAGCAATCCCAATTCTGAGGCTGTGTTTGAGAGTTCAGGAGACCATGCCATGGAAACTCTTTATCCAGGGCCTAGCACGGAGCAACTGCTCAAGTGTTAGCTCTTCTCATTACGAGTTTTTGTCACTTTGCCTTTCAGCCTCCAGGTTCTAACCTGTTAAATGGGGTGGGTGTTGTCTGTCAGTACTTGGCGTACAGGGCCCGGCCGGCCCGCTGGTTGGGGGTCGTATGGATGGATGGGGACAGGAGGGCAGAGCCTGGCAGTGTTCGGCCCCCTGGCCTATGGTGGGACTCTGGAGTAACTGAGCCCTCAGATCTTCCCCCGAGGACACACGGCCGCGATGATGGCCTTCCTCAGTGAAGCCTGGCTTTACTGAGCTCTGGTCTATCAAGACAGACCACGTCCTCTTCCTTGGGATTGGTGCCTGTTTCTGATGGCACACCTGTGCCAGGTACCTGGCTGTGAACCGCATCTTCAACCTCAGCAGTAGCACCTAAAGTGACAGGTGACCTGCACTGTCCTTGGGCCATGTGCTAGGCATTGTCCCTGGAATTGACATGCTCACCTCCACCCTGGGAAGGTGACCTCTGGGACCCTTGTTTTACAGGGAGCTTGAGCCTGGTCCCAGACCAGGCCGGTGGAGGGGAAAGTGTGCTTGGGTCTGGGTAGGGGCTGGGTGCGGGGCTGATGGAGAGGCCATGTCCATCAGCTGTGAGGGTTGATCTCTGCCCTGCCCGGCCCCTTAACACCGTGATTATGGGCAAATCACTCCTGTGTACCTGAGCTTCCTCATCTGTGACCTGGGGTGTCATCACTCAGAGAAGATGGGGGTGAGTTCGCCATGTAAAGTGCTCAGCCTTGTATGGGGCACGTGGAGAGCTCTGATAATTGGGGTCTAGGGGATGCAGTGAAATGTGCTTCTAGCGGATGTGGAGGGGCCTCTTAGAAGAGTGGGCCTGGAGCTGGTGCCGAGGTCCTGAGGCTGGCATAGGCCACTTACCTTACTGGGGTCCTCCTAGGTCTAGGCCCCGTACTCTGTCAGCTGGCTGCCTTACCCATATGGGCTTGTAGAGACAACCTAAGCAAGGCTGTGCCACCGTCTGCCAGGGTGAGGCCTCCTGTGGGAAATTCCTCAGGAGGTATGGCTCTGGAGGCTGCCATACCCTCCCTAGCTTCATTCCCTTCTGGAAGTGTAATTGTGTCAGGCCCCTCTGCCTGGCTGAGCTGTGGCCTGGCTCCCCAGGTCTCCTTGTCCCTCCATGCCCTTCTCAGCATCATATGGGGTTCTCGCCCAAATACTCCCTCAATGATCCAAAAACTAACCACATTTCCCAGGACCACCGTGTCCTTCTGTCTCCGGGTCCTTGTACATACTGTTCCTTCTGCTTGGGATGCCTGACCCTATTTACTAGGTGAGCCTAGCTCAGCTTTCAAACCTCAGTTCATGCTTTTAAAAACCTCCAACAGCCAGGTGGGGTTATTGGCTCCATCAGACTCTCCTGTGTCGATAGAATTGGCACAGGAGTTGGCACATGGTAGATACTCAACAAAGATTTGTGTAATGAATTAACACACGCTCTTTCCATCTGTCTGTGCCACATCTCTGTCTCCTCCGTGTGAGCCCTTGAGGCAGGGCCCTGTGGGTGCAGACTTGCATAATCCTTGTGTCTGGGCAACAGCACATGGGAGGTGCTTCCTGAAGATCTGTTCAAATCGGCACAATGCCACCCCTCACGCTCTGGCCAGGTTGGCTTGGGTTCAGATGTCTCCTGCCCCTTCTCAGCCAGGCTGGGTCATGTGCCCTCAAGGTCCTGGCAGGACATTTGCCTGTTGGCACCAGCCTCCAGGGGCAGCAGCTGGGAGTTTGTTCCAGCAGAATTTGAGTAGGGACTTGCACTTGAACACTTATCACTAATTATTTATATTGTGGAATTGAGACTCATTCCATTACTCACTGATGAGAAAATTAAAGATCTATTGATATTGCAATAATTAATTGAACAAAAAGTGGAAATAACTATGTAAACTTTGTCTGGGATTAAGTCAATGCTATTAACTCCCGATGGTCAGATAGTGCTGAAGAGGAGTCTTGCTTAAGGGGAGTGTGGCCTGGCCATGGCCTAGGGACCCTGTCCATTGGGGAGGGAGTGTAGGATGATGGTGGTGTTCTCTCTGGCTGAGTGCTGCCCAGAGGGCTGAGCATGTGCCTGAGATGGGGGGGGGGTCCCCATAAGGATGCCTCATTCCTAACCTGCCAGGGATGAAGGGGTCCCAATGACCAGGGCCAGCCAGAGGGCAGAGCCCTTCCCCAGAAAGGTTGGGGAGGGGGCTGGAGTTACCAAAAGCAGCCAGAGCCATTGTGAGGAGCACCTGTCTCAGCCCTGGGCAGGTGAGGAGAGCAGGAAGCAAGGTGGCTGGCAGGGCTGGGAGAGGCCAGGGCAGGTTGGCTGAGAGATCACGAGGAGAACAGTAAGTGACTGATCCTCGTGTAGTGGGAGATGGGAGCGACTTAAAGCATAGGTCTCAGACAACTCACGAGAGCACAGGCAACTGCCACCCACTCAACAGGAGGTGGTCTCTCCCCAGAGCCCCACTGCCTGGACTTCAGCATCAGACTGTCCCCCTATGTGAATCTGTAAAGAGACAGTGTCCACTGAGGCTCGGTCCTCAGGGGCTTCTCAGGGGCTCTGACTGCCTGGCAGGTAGTACTTGAGGTGCTTCATGGAAGGAAGGACACCTTTCATACCTTCCCATGCGGTGGGGCACTGCTTCATGCCTGGCCCTCCTGCTCTGTGCTTTGGGCTCCCTGAGTCTGGTCTGGGGTTCCCATCCTGCTACCTCTGGAGGCTGAGGGCATGGGGACAGGCACAGGGGAACCACTTCGTGGTGGTGGCCATGGTACTGTGGCTGGAGTGCTGAGATGGTTTGCTGCTGCTCCTGTGTGCTGGCAGGTAGGGAGTCCTGAGCCAGCACAGCCTCCAAGCTAGAGGACTTTGAGGAGAGCACCCCCTCTGCTCTCTGTCCTATGTGCAGGCCTCGCCCTGGCACTGTGGCTGCTCCAACTCTCCACCAGGGAGCACATCTCTTGCTCATGTGGTCAGTTGGTCTTTCCTCTTCTGGAGCTAAAATGTTCTCTCTTGAGTTCTGGCTGTGCCCCTGAGGCCCTAGAGCCCAGCTGGTTGCTCCCTCTGACGAGGAGATAGGGTCCTAGGGCATGTCTTCCCTCCTGGCTCACACAAGGAATCTCTCAAGTTCTCGCTAGGAGCCTGCTTCTGATCTGCTCACCAACTTTCCGCTGTTCCTGCTCTTTCTTCTGTGTGCTCCCTCCCCCTCCAGTATGGGGTTTAGTGCAGGGGGAGAGGGTGCTCAGCCCCCAATCCTCAGAGGTCCCCGGAGCCCCTGTGTGCCAGGGGTAGTTCCAGGAAAGTTTCTGTGTCCTAGTGGCGGGGGGTGCTGGGGTGGGGTGAAGTGGAGAGGATGGAGACCCAAGGTCCTAAAGCCAGATGGCCTGGTGTGCCTCTCCCCAGCTGTGGGCCTGAGGCATAGTGCCACCTTCCGAGCCTCAATTTCTTATCTGGATGTGGGATGCCTTACTTTCCTAGGGCTGTCATAATGAAGCACCTCAGACTGGGGGACTTAAACAGCAGAAGTGTACTGCCTCATGGGCCTGGAGCCTGGAGATCAAGGTGTTGGCAGGTTCTTTTCTGAGGTCTCTCTCCTTGGCTTATAAATGGCTGTCTTCTCATCATATCTTTCTCCATCGTCTTACCTCTGTGTTTATCTGTGTCCTAATCTCCTCTCCTTATGAGGTATGAGGACACCAGTCATACTGGATTAGGGTCCACCCTAATGACCTCATTTTAACTTAATTATCTCTGAAAAGTCACTGTCTCCAAATACAGTCACATTCTCAGATGCTGAGGGGTTAGGACTTTAACATGTGAATTTTTGGGACACAACTCATACCATACTGGGAGGGTAACATCACTTCCTGTCATAGTCGTAGGGAGGAGATGGTACAGTGTCCTGACACAGCCCCTGGCACGGAGGTTCCCCTGTGGTTCTCCCTTGGCCGACAGCTTCTTCCAGGGAACGAAGTGCAGAAGCAGAAGCAAAGGACTGTGCCATCCTGGCAGCATGTGGAATTAAACATTGTTCACCAGTGCATCTTGTCTATAACCATTCCAGAATGTTCCATGTGCCTCGTCATTTTCTGTTGTTTTTGTGCTGTCCTCTCTGCCAAGATATCTTGTTGTCTTGCTCCTCATAAGTATCCTGTCCCTTTCAGGCTGTGCTGTCTTCTCAGTGCTCACACAGGGTCCTCCCCTACTGCCCTGCACTCCACTTTGCTGCTAAGAGTGGACGGGGGTCCCGGAGAGAACATGTGGGGGATGCCAGCATGGCTGGAGGCCCAACCTGACCGAGGTTCTCCTCTGCACCAGGCCCACACTGGGTGCTTCCAGTCAAAGACAAAGGCCAGAACTTTACTTCCAGGGATGGTGTTGATGGTGGTGGCTCCAATTACCAAAGGCCTAAGTGCGGCAGGTCTCATGCAGACACTTGTGTACATCACCCCTGTTCTTCTTTGCAGCATGACAAGGTGTTCTGATGAGCTCCATTTACAGATGAAAAAATGGAGAGGTTGAAATAGTGCCTGAGGGGAAATATTTGCAAATCACTTATCTGATAATGGATTTGTATCTAGACTATATAAAGAACTCCTACAGCTCAATAAGACACAGGTGGCAAACACAAGGCCTGCAGGCCGATTCCTGCCCTCCACCTTGTTTTATCTGGCTCGGCACCTCGTTTCTACCCGGCAGCAGCCCGAGCTCTCACTTAACTGTTACAGAGTAGTTACATTTACACAGTCCTAACATTACATTCGGCCCTTTGAAGGCATCTGTGAAGCTGATGTGGACCCTGGTGAAAATGAGTTTGATACCCCTGTAATAAGACAAACCATCTAATTCAAAATGGGCAAAAGATTTGAATAATACCAAAGAAGATATACAAATTGCAAATAAATGCATGAAAGGTGCTTAACATTGTTAGTCATTAGGGAAATGCAAATCAAAGTGTGAGCCCTGGCCAGGTGGCTCAGGTGGTTGAAGTATTGTCCCATATGCCAGAAGGTTGTGGGTTCGATCTGGGTGCATATGGGAGGCAACTGATCGATGTCTCTCTCTCACATCAATGTTTCTCTCTCTCCCTTCCTCTCTCTCTTAAATCAATAAACATATCCTAGGGTGAGGATTGAAACAAAAACAACAAAAACAGGAGGTACCCTTCCACACCTACTGGAGTGGCTGGGATAAAGACAGACAGTAACAGGTGGTTCAAGGCTGTGGAGCCATTGGGACCCTTACACAACTGCTGGTGGGAATGTAAAATGGTCCAGATCCTTGGAAAACAGTTGCACAGTTTCTTAAAAAGATAAAGATATACTTAACCATACTGTTCAGCAATTCCACTCCCAGGAATTCACACAGGAAAAGTGGAAACATGTCCATACAAAAGCTTGTACAGGAATGTGCATAGCAGCCTTATTTGTGATAGTTCCAACCTGGAAGCAGCCCCAATGCCCATCCACTGGAGAACAGGCAAACAGACCTGGGTGCATCTCTTCAGGGGGCTACTACTCAGCAACAACACGAAGCAAGACACTGAGATGTGCTACACACGGATGAACCTCAGAAACAGCACTTTATGTGAGAGAAGCCAGACGCAGAATACTGCATGTTGTATGGTTCCCGTCATGTGAAATTTCTTGAAAAGGCAAAGCTACAGAGATAGCAAGAAGCCGAAGTGTTGCTTGGGACTGGGGGTGGACGCAAGGACTGACTACAAACAGGCACGAGGGGACTTTTTGGGTGTGATGGCAGCATTCTAAAACTGGATAGTGGAGATGGTTGCACAACTGTCTACATGTGCTAAAACGCAAAAAATGCACTTTTAAAATGGCTGAATTTCATGCTATGTAAACTATACCTCAGTAAAGCTGTTCAAACAATCTTGCTGAAGACTGCAAAGCTTCCAAATGGCCAACACAGACAGAGTTTAAACACAGGCTAGCCTTCTCCAAGCCCCATGCCTCTGGCCCCCTCTGTTAGGTAGGGACAGAGAGGCCAGGCTGGGCAGGAGTTGAGAGGCCTCTGCCCTCCACAGAGTAGGAGCCCTAGGTGAGGTTATAATTGCATTTGGCAGTGGGTGGAGGGCTGGGAAGTTGGAAAGTGCCTTCTGGAGGGCCCAGGTTTTCAGGAAGGGAATGTGTGCATGTGTAGGTAGGGGTGGGTGAGGGTCTGGCCTCAGGGTTGCGGCCAGCAGCTCCAGGTTCTTTCTGCAGAGTCTGCCTTTGTGCTGTTTCTCCCCTCCACTGTGCCTCCCTTCCTTGAAGGTTTCTCTCCTGCTATCGATTGGGCTGGTGGTTCTGCCCTCTGTGAGCTCGCAGGTAGTGAGTGCAGAGTTTTCCCCAGAAAGCACCTCGGCTCATTAAGGAAGCCGTGGCTCCCCAGGCCTCCAGAACTCCTGCTTGTGGTGTTTTGCTGAGGGGAGGAGAGCGGGCAGGACCAGGGAGGTCACTTTCTCACCCTCCTATTCCCATCATTAGCATTCCAAAGTGCAACAAGCCTGGTGTTTGCTGCCTAAATATTTATGGAGTACTCGCTGGGGTCAGAGGACGGGAGCAGCAAATGAAATTAAAGATTTACACCAAAATACCAACCAGGTGAGGGCTTGGGCCATGGCTTATTTTCTGTGTTGCTTGGAGAAAAGGGTTTTCCTTTTTCTTCCAAAAACGTTGCTTTTATAGATTTTTGAAGCAAAATGCATGAAATTTTAATCTATTGTTTTACATCACATCTTCAAAAGTTGTTAGTTCCAGGGGTGCCAGCAAGCTGAAGGTGCAGGTACTTAAGTGTGTTCGGATGCACACTTGGGGGTTTTGGAAACACCAATTCCTTTGCTTGGCTTTTACTCTCAGGAGGGTCGTGTACAGTGTGGGGAGCTGTGCTCTGCGTAAGGTAAATTAGCGGGGAGCAGAAGTGCGGGACCGGCCATCTCGGTAACCCTGGCAGTGTTATGCTTTTTCATGGGGCTGCCTCTGATCAGACTGTGCAGTTTACCCTGAGGAGGTGAGGGAGACTGGAGCATTCATTGCTTCCGGACCACTCAAGGGCCGGCTGAAAGGGTAAGCAGAGTGAGGTTAGTGACCTGACTTTACAGAAGTGCGGGCAAGGTTAGGGAGACCAAGTGAGCCAGCGCTCCTGGGAGCGGTTACTGTCCCCGTCTGGAGGGAGCAGAGGGGACAGTGAGCATGGATGCAGCTACACGAACCCAAGAAGTAGGGAGCACGGGAGCACCCCTCACTTCACCCCCTTACCCTCTCACCCTCTCATTTCCTGCTGGGGTCCCCCTTGGCCAGATCGCAAAGGAAGCAGGGGACAGGAAGTCCCGGTGATGCCAGCAGATAGCCTTCCAGGATGCAGAAGTGGTTCTAGAGGGAGGGGCACATTGTCTTTGCTCAGGCTCCCTAGAAGCAGAGCCTGGATCAGGGGTTGAGGTCTGTGCTCTATTGAGGGGAGCAGAACAGAGAAGGAGAAAAAGCCAAGCAAGGGTATGGTGTCATGTCGGTCTAGCCTGCCCTGACCTGGGGACTCTGGGACATAGGATTGTCCCCTCTGGGGGTCAGGTGGAAGCAGCACTCTCTACTGCCATGACTGTGTGTGAGCTGCCCTTTAGTGGGGAGTGGGCCATTACCTCGGGCAAGGTGGCTCCCTGAAGTGAGGAGAATTTGCCGAAAGAACGAGGGAGCAGCGATGACTCAGCGCCCCAACACTAGAGCAAGCTGGAGTGGGAGCATGGCCCATGCAGAGAAAGGCTGCCACGCCACAGACGGCTTTAAGGGCGGACTGATGTCAATTAGCAAATGCCTCTGAATTAGAACCCAGCTGCTTATTGCTTAAGCAGGTATTTAATCTGAACGCCAGTCTTCCGGAAGCAGCACTGAGCCCGGATAAGCTTGTGACAGCAGAGACAGTCACTCTGAGGCTGACGGATGTTCCTCTCAAGGTGCCCGGGGCTGTTCAGCTGTCACCCGAACACTCCTGCCTACTACTTAAGTTGGTCTGGCTTCCTGTCCTGAGACGCCACGGTCAATGCAAAGGTTTAACTGAAGTGCTCTCTCTGGTTATCTTGAGAAATTATACTGGAGGGTTTCTGCAAGTGAAGAATTTTTTTATGAGGATATTTATCAGAGCCAAGCATTAATAATAAATGTTGCATGATTTTTTTTTTTTTATTAGGTGAGCCACAAAAGGATGGTTACTTCAACTTTTTAACTCCCTGGAATCTTGAAGTTGCAGGCTACTAAAGTGCCTGGCTAATCAGTTCCCATTCATATGCAAAGTGCTTGCTTAGCCAAGTACATCAAAATTCAGTCATTTCTTTAAAAAAAATATTTATAGGCTTCCCTTCTTGCAAAGGACTACGAGGAAGGTGGATTGAGAAAAATACAAATTGTTAATACCCTGAAAAGGAAGTCTTGCTCTGAGCCCTGCTAAGCATTTCCTATTCTTTGAGTAAAACTTAAAAATGGGCATTTACCGGTCAGTATACCGTGGCCTTCTCTACCTTCCTTTACTCCCTCATCTTATTCCCACTGCTTCTCAGTATCTCTTTCCTTGGAGTCTGGCCTGATTTGTCCTGGGGGCGGGAAGCACCTGGAGCCTGGGAGGAAGCTACCTGTATCAAGACTTGCCTTGGCTGTGCTGGGTACCGTGCAGGCCCGGGTCTTGTGGAACAGCTCTGAGCCTTTACAGCGACCCTGTCCCCGTTATAACAACTGGAAAACTGAGGCTCAGGAGAGATGCCCGTGACTGCCCGCTAGAGAGGGCTCGGTGTGTCAGTTCTTAAAGGAGCAGCATCTGGAGCTTCCAGGACTGGAGCTGCTTGGCTTTCCCTTCTGCCTGGCCCCAGCCTAATGGCTGCTGTGTTACTCCGGGGACCTTCCTGGCCTTCCAGTTGTTGCGTTTTTATAGGGACGGGGAGCTAAGATTCAGGGCTTCCATGACCCCTTTTTCTAAACTTTCCTCCTCTCTCTAATCCCCAAGGGCAATGAAAACAGGACACCGTAGTCCTCGGGAGGGAGAAGAAAACGTCAATACGGATATGTGGGAGGGTATGCAGCATGGGACTGGCCCTCGCTGCATTGCCTGCACCCCCACACTCGGGCGTTTGTGGAGCGTGTTCTGTGTGCCAGCTGTGGGAACCACGGTCAAAGGGCCTGGAGGGCCTGCCTGCTAGGGAGACAGACTGGCGAATGTAGATTGCTGTAGAGGTCTTTGCTGATGAGGAAATGAAGACACAATGCCAACAAATTTAAACGCAGTGGAGAGGCACAGGATGGGAATTGGATCAATATCAGATATCCAGTGATTCCTGTGGGTGCTCATCCTCCGCTGCCTCCCACGGTAGCAAGTACTTTTTTGAGGCAGAGTTGGAAAGGTTATTTTTTCCATTTGGCAAGAGGGAAAACTAAGGTCCTTAAAGACACTGTGATTCATACGAAGCCTTGGGTGTGGCAGTACTTGGATGCCTACCTGAGAGGTGGTCTCTTTGAGGGCCCCAGGGGTGTGAAAGAGTGGTTCAGCAAAGACCTCTGTGTCCACCTAGTCTCGGCCCACTCCTGGCTCAGGGCAAGGGGGTTTGCAGTGAGGCTGGAGTAAGGCTACAGGTGGCCTGCTGGCTCAGGGACCATCAGAGCTGGGGCCTCTGTCCTGGGTGCAGAATGACTGGTTCCGAGGCAGAAGGGCTACGCCCTAACCGTTCGGAGATGGTGGGGGGAGATCAAGAGGGCATCTGTGGCCTCCTAGGAACCAGCTGCCAGCCCTTCTGTCACCCATCCAGGGGATACTCTCTTCAAATTTTCAGGCAAATTAGCAGGGACTTGAGCAAACCAGCCATTTCCATTTGGAATTTGAAATTGATTGTGGATGATTTTCTGACATGTGTGCCTCTTGCCATTTGCAAAATGTGCATCACAGGCCCCTTCTGGAAGCCTGGTGAGGCAGGCAGCATCTCCTGTGTTTCTAACCATCAACAGGGTTCCAGGTTTGCTGGAGCCAGCACTGTGTTTAGAGACCTTGGATAGAGCCCAGTGCTGAGAGGCTCTGAGGGCAGAGGACAGAGAGCCTGGGATGGCATCTTGGGCAGATGCAGGGCCACCTGGGGCCCATCACTGTCCACACTACAGGGCAGAGGTGAGTGTGCGTCATTCTTGTACCTATCCGTGGAAGAAGCCCGTCTACAGGGACTCTTTCCTGCCAGCCCGGGGCAGGGGGTGAATAGTTGGCTTGGATGTGGCCTGCCTGAGGCAGCTCACAGATCAGAGGGGAAGGCTGTTCAGGGAATACAGAGGAGGGACCTGGGAGAAATTAGGGAAGACTTTCTGGAGGAGGTGACAGCTGAGCAAATTCTTGAAGTCTCAAGTATGAATGTATAGCGGCCAGCGTAGAGTTTTGCGGATGAAGGTAACGGCATGCAGAAGTACAAAATCTTGAAAGGTGAGGTGGTTTAGGGAAGAGTAAGATGTGCAGGTGTGGAGACAGAGGGGAGGCCTATTTCCTTGCCGTGGGCTTGCTGCTGAGGGCGGCTCATACTGGTAGTAACCGTGTGAGCTCTCTTTGCTGCCCTTTCATTGTGCCTCACGTGACCACCTGCTTCTGGGAGGGGGGAGGCTTCACGGAGGTCTGGCACAGCAATTCCTGGTTTTCTTGTCCATACTCGGAGACTCGTTTTCTCATCTGTGACACGGAGATCATGACGAAAACTCCCGCAGGTGACCGCGAGGCAAGTGGAGACCAGCGGTGGCCTTTCTCCTCTGTCATTCTTGTTATTAACTCCCAGCCTTGGTGAGCAGAGACTCTGGGATGGGGCAGGAAAGGCAGGGCAGTGCCATGTGGGGTCTGGAGGCGGAGTTTGGACGCTGGGACAGGCTGGGCTGTGCGCAGGGGTGTGTGGCAATGGCAGGCAGAGGCGCTGAGGCGAGGAGGAGGGGCCTGTTTCAAGAAATGAGCCCTAGAAGCTCAGGATGTCTGGACCGACTGTCATTTTTTCAGTGGACAGACACCTGCGGGGGTCCGCTGTGTGCCAGGCTTTGTGGCAGGTGATTCTGAGGTGAGCCAGACAGGTGTGGCCACGTGCTAAGAGAGGGCCTCAGAGACAGAGGCAGTGTGAGGTGGTGAAATTGTGCAGCCTAGACTGGGGGCCAGGGCAGGTCAGGGAAGGTCCCCAGAGAAGGGTGCCAGGCCGGACTCGGAGAAGTGGAGGCTGCAGAGAAGGCTACAACAGGTGCCAAGGCCTGAGCAGGAGGACTGGCCTGCCTCACTTTCAGGGGGGCATGGAGGGCACAGTACTCATCTGTGTTGACCTGTACCTGGCAGCCCTCCAGGGATCGAGGAAGGGCTGGGGACAACTGCATCTACTCAGCAGAGGATGACTTGGAGCCTCCCTGGAGCCCCCCTGCACACCCCCAGCAAAGCATAACTCAGGAAAATTCCATGACCTAAGCAGCGACAGGCCAGGTGTTGAGAAGACATTTTGGATAATTCTGTGCTCCAGGCAGACTGGGCAATTACAAACCTGCTCGAAATTAAGTTCCATGGTGCCTGGAATGACGGGAGTCCACTCACTTCCAGAAGTGCCCCCACTGCCACCTGCAGATCATAGCTGAAGTGCATGGAGGACCCCCTGTGAGTCACTGTTCTGAATACGTCACACTGTTTACTCAGCCTTGTGAGGTGGGACAATAGTCACCCCATTTTGCTTCTGTGGAAATTAGGTACAGAGAAGTTTTGTGTCTTGCCCAAGGTCACATACCTCACTAAGTGGCTGAGCCTGGTTTTGACAACCAAACTCCGCACCCTCCTTGTGTAGTGCCTGGTGATCTTAGGTGTGCTTTCTTCAGCCCAGGAGCTGAGGGCACTGGCCGTGTCGCCCCCATGTGCTTGCTGCGGCTGAGTGACTGGGGTTAGCGTGGGAGGCCTGGAAGGTTGTATGGCTGGAGAGACTGAGGGGCCAGAGGGCTGAGGGTAGGTCCCAAAGTAGAAGGCCCAGAGGAGGTCACGTGGGGTTCCTTTCCTGAGTTTTAAATAGTTTCTATTTTTGAGGACACAGACTCCCCTCTCTGGATCGAGGTAGGCCCCCCTCGCTGGTGTGCCAATTGCCTCCATACAGCTCACCCTTGTTTGGGACACCCCTGGGCAAGCAGAGGGTCTGGAGGGGATGTACCCCTGTCCCTTCACTCCCTCACACAATGATCGAGATGCCCTGACTGGGAATTGAACCCACGACCTTTTGGTGTACAGGACAATGCTCCAACCAACTGAGCCACCCGACCAGGGTGAGGTGCCAACCCTTTAGAGCCATGACCTGCGTGTGGTGAGTGTGGGAGGAGTTTGGCCAGGGCAGAGGGGACCCCGGTGTTTATTTCCTGAGGTTGGCCCAGCACCCTTGGGAGTGCAGGGTCTTCTGCGGTCTCCAAGCTCTGCTCTGGGCTGCTGCCCATGGGGACTAATATCCCTATTGGGCACTGGGGACTCAGAGGGCCGACTTTGCTCTGGCCTTGGCTGGGCAGGCCCAGCTTCTATGGTCTCTTCTATGGGGCCAACACCCGGCAGCTCTGAGTTTCCTGGCCAGGGTGTCAGGTGGAATTAACTGGCAGCAGGGACAGGTTGGTGTTGATTGAGGCTGATTGCTGGAGGCAGTGGCTGCAGGCTGCACAGAGCTATTTCCAGCAGCTCCAGTTGTATCAGGGAGGCTTAATCCTCCTTAGTTCGTTTGTTTCTGGCACGTTGAGTGAGGGCAGGGGGCCAAGGCTGGAGCAAGGTCAGACTCCCCCCCGGTTGTCTGCATTTCCCTTTCCTTCTACCCACCCATCTACCCATGTGCCCACCCACCCACCCATCCATTCACCATTCATCCTTCCATCCATGCACCCACCCATTCACCCACCCACCCAGCCATCCCCCCATTGTCATCAGTCATTCCCTCCCTCCCTTAGTGTTCACTGTTTATCTACCATGTGCCAGACACCATGCCGGGACCCAAAGATTTGAGGCCCTCCCTGGGCTCACAGTCTGGTGGTGGGGACTGTGCCCCGAGGCGCCGTGATGGAGGGGAGTGTGGCCACCACTGCAGCTCGGGCTTGCCTTGGGAGGTGATCTGTGCTCGAGCTGTGGACTGGGGACTAACAGGGACTTCCTGGGTAGGACTTGGGCTGACAGCCCTGCAGAGAGGGGGCCAGCATGGGTGGGGGCTCAGAGGCAAGGAGAAGGGCAGCAGGGGGCAGGGAGTCACCTGTGTGATGCAGTGTGAGGGTGCGGCTGGAGCTGGGGAAGGGAGTGGAGAACTGGATGAAGCTTAGCTCCTGGGCTGTGGGGCGCCAGGCCTAGGAGTGTGGCTGGTCCCACAGGGGTGGGGATCTTTGAAGGTCTTACACAGGGGAGGGTTTTAGAAAGATTGCTTGGGTGAGGAATGTGTCAAAGGGCCAGGCCGGAGGCAGGAAGAGGAAAGAAAACTCCTGACCTCTGCTTCAGAGCCCTGCTCCCTGCTTCAAGCTGGGCATCCTCTCTCCTTCCCTCCAGGGCTATGGGCCCTGCTACTCCCCAGCGCGCTCTGTGGGAGTACTTGGGGTGGCCCCCCTGGGACTCAGTGCCAGGCTTGTGGACTCTCTCAGGTACCTAAGGCCCATCCTCCACCCCTTCCAGTGGATGGGTGGCTTCAGCTGCCACTGTCCTCTGACCTCTTTTTCTTGACACATTGTCCCCCAGCTTCTCCCACCCCTGGCCTTTGTGTCTCCTCTCAGGCCTCTCCTTCACTGTGAGGGGGACCTGCTGTGACCACACTCAGGCCAGGGGGCAGCCAGAGGAGGTATACCCTGGAGATGCCCTGTTCTCCCGACAGTTCCCTGTGTGTGTGTGTGTTGGGCGGGGAGGGGCTGCTGGCCTTTTCCATGAGCTGCATAAACAGCTCAGCGTGGCTTCTGCCCAGGTGTTTGATAAGGAAGGAGGAAGTATGGGCCCTGAAACTTCTGTGGGTGGGGTACACAGCATCAAATCAGAGAAAATGGCAAGGCTGAGGTGCAATAATTCTCTGTGCTAGTCTCCAGGTGACCTTTGATGGGTCACCTAATTAGTGCTGCAAGCTGGCTGAGCGCAGGGGGCACTGGGTCTGATTAGAGGGGCTGCAGGAGAGGAAAGATCCAGCTGCTTCTCTGCTCAACTGATCCCTGAGCTGCTTCTGGTGCATGGGAGAGAAGAGTCTGGGCCAGGACTCAGGGTTCCTGCCCAGGAGGCTCCTGCTGCTGCAAATACCCCAGTACTTTGTGGTGTCTAGAGGGTGGGGTGCCAGGGAGTGTCACTCAGGAAGGCAGCCCTTCCAAGAGTTTTGCATATGACTTGTGTGTGTGTGTCAGGGTGTTGTGTGTGATGTGTGGTGTGCTTGTGTGTGTGGTGGCCAGGGATGGGTGGGCAGGAGCAGATGTTTCCCTCTTTCCAGGTGTTTGGCCCTGGGAATCCTCTGGAGGGTGCCTGTGATGTGATTCTTCTCTTTCATCCTCACCTTCTTCTTGCTCCTCATGCCTCTGCCCTGTGCCCCATTGGCTCCCCTTCCCACCTGTGGGTCTTGACACCTTCATTGGACAACGATTAATTGAACCAGGCCCCTTTGAATGGGCCCTATGGGACCCCAGCTCTGTAGCAAAGGGTTGTGAATCTCTGAGTGCTCCCAGCCTGACCCTTTAACCACAGTTCATTTACTGAAGGGCACAGCTGCTGCTTAGGAATGTTGTCCTTCAGTAGCGACTAGAAGCACAACTGCATCAGGTCAGTGCCATTTTTGAACTTTAAAAATAGGTCCTGTCACTCAAAGAAGGGTAGAGACCTCTAAGCTGTGAAGATAGATTCTTAGCAGATCTTTCTGCTTCTCTCCCTACAACCTGGGGCCCCTTGGCCTTCTTGACTCCACTCTAGGGCAGGCCGGCCTTGACCACCTAAGGTGAGGACTGGAACACCAGCACCCCTAAAGGCACCTCCTGGACCCTGCTCTGCCCAGGCGCACTCCCAGGAGTCAGTTCTTCCTTACACAGAATGTCTTTCAAGGAGAGTGCGAATTGCGATGAGCAGTATATAGTCCTCATCTAAATACGATTATGCTTAAACACTATAAATATTTGTTTTTCTCAGCCTTGAGTAGTGCTTCCCTTGGTGTTATATCCTTTTAATAGCTACCATTTAAGGCAAAAAAAAGTGTTGCAGTCACTCTGGGCAGCTGCCTTCGCTGCCAGGCTGCAGAAACGCAGGGAGTGAGTGGAAACAGAGAGCAGCTATGTGGGTCTCAGTTCTGTGATTCACCTGAGGACCAGGCAAGTCACTGGGCATCTTCACTTGCCCCCGGCCTGTGGGAAGGACTGGGAGATGGCATGGCCCTTCTTTCCTCCCCTCTCCTCTGTCTTTACACCAGTGTTCTCAGCTGGAAAACTGGAGCCGAAGTTTTGTAGGGCAAAATCAATACTTCCTATGTGAAAATAGTCCTCAGTACTTTGACTTGATCTGACTCAACAGTTTCACTCACTTCTTCAATAAACATTCCCTGGGTCCCTGTGCCTTGGGGACCCTCAGCTCCAATAGTTCTGTTGGTGGCAGAGACAGAGGGTGATCATTTAGAGTGACAAGTGCCAGGCTGAGTTGAGCTCTGGGTACATGGGTGGGAAGGTCCCAGGAGGATTTTGGAGGCAGGCAGGTGTGAGCTGAGCTTTGCAGGGGAGGAGGGGGCAGGGAGCTTGGGTGTTGGTGTGACAATGGCCAGTGTTGTGGAAGGCATTGTTGAGGGAGTGCACCTGGGTGCACTGAGGATATTAGCTGGTTGTCTCCCCAGGTGGGATCAGGGCCCCTGAGGCACAGTGGAGGTGTGGGTGGGTGGTGGTGGGGAGGGGGGTTCTGAGGGTGGAGTCTTTGGGAGGAATGAGCTGCAACTGTTCTATTTGTGTGTCTCCCCATATCCCATCGGGCTCAGTCTCCATGCAGCTTGATCAGAACAGAAGCAGCCATGCTGGGAGGGCTCAGGCAGGGCTGGGGGCATGGGTGTGGGGTGGCCACGGATCTGACCATAGGGTGGGCTGCAGCCTGCCATTGCCCACACCTCCTTGTGTCTCCCTCTGCACATTCCTATGCTTTGAGGCTTAGGGGTCATCTTCCCATCGGTTATGTAGGAGTGTGGGCAGCTCTTGGAGAAGACAGTGGGGGAGGAGCGAGCTGGGGTGGGGAGTGGTGCTCCTCTCCGGTGAGGCTCCACCCAGGTAGGTGCCTAGGTGTCAGCTCGCTCAGCTGGGCAGTGTTTATTATTCTTTAAAAAGATGCAGGAAGTAGATTTGGGAGTCTGTGTATGTTGGCTAAGCTGAGGGCTTGTGGAGAGAGTGGGAACTTGGTTGTAGGAGGTGGGAAAGGGAGAGGCAGAGCCCAGTTAGTGGGAATATGTGCTTGGGATGAGAGTAGGAAGGTTTTCCTTGTTTTTTCATTTGACTTTGAACACCAGTCTGTTGCCTTCTGGACCTTGGTATCCTTACTTCTTGCCTCTTGGTGTTCACTTGCTGGTTCTTGGTCTTCACCTGTACCACTGGGGAGAGTGGGAGGAGTAGCAGGATCTGCCAAGTCAGAATTGCTTGAGTTTGAATTCAGGCTGCATTGCCTTCTTGCTGTGTGACCTTGGGCTACTGACTTTTCTCTCTGAGCCTCAGTGTCTGAACTGAACAATGGGGACAATACTCTTTACCTCAGAATTGTCAGGCAGATCAAATAAGGGAAGGAAGAGAAGCTGCCATGCACAGAGTAGTTTGATCAATGTCAGGGCTCTCCCTCGGCCTGTTGTGCTGACAGCATTAGACACAGCATGGGGTTGTCACTTGCTGCCTATGCCATCTCAGCCACATCTTGGAGAACAGACCCAGGCCTAGCTGAGGGCTGCTTACTCACATGGGCCTATGGGAAGGTACATACTTACCCAAAGGGCTGACTTAGACTGCCCTTCCTTGGGGTGTGTGTTCCTGCAGAGAGGAGAGACAGTGCTGAGGAAGGACAGAGGTCAGACATCTCCAGAAGTGTCGAGTCACCCCTTCCAAATCCTAGTGATGCTCAGTGGCCTGGGGTGTGGCCAGGGCAGCTGCTCGAATTGCCATGGGAACGCCTGTGCGGGGCTGTGTGGGTGCAGGTGGTGAGCATGCATGTATGCTTGCTGGGTGTGGCGTTCAGAGGGACAAAGCCCCCAGCCCCACAGCTTCCCCTTTCTTCTTCTGATGTGGACACTGGTGGCTGGATCTTATCCCCTTGTCCCTTTGCCTTTCTTCAGGAAAGGCGAATGGGCAGAGGAGAGAGAGGGGGTACTACCTTCCATGTCTGGGGCAGGGCTGGAGCTGGGCACCACTTCAGCCTGATGTGCCTTCTAGGCCTAGCCTTTCACGTGGAGCCTCTTTCACAGCAAGAAAATGCCTTGAAGGAGCACGAATCACAATGAGTGGCATATTGGGCTTTTATTTGTTGGGGGAAAGGGGTGATTCTCATCTACTCTCAGAGCCTGCCTGCCCTGGTTTGGTGTGTGTACCACATTGCCCCTCAGAAAGTGTGCCCAGCTGAGCTTGCCATGCGTGCCCCTACCTGGTGATGCTGGTGTTCTATGTGTGCACCTGGCTCTGCCATCTACTGGTGCCTGGTGGTGAGACAGGGGGTTCAACCCTGCTCCCCTCTGGCTGTGCTCCAGGGAAGGGTCCATGTGCTGTTTATACCCACTGTGACTTGCAGAGTGCCGTGACACAGCTCTGCTTGTGCTTATGCTTTCTGATGCCGTCAGAGGTCTTGGACACGACCAATCCCCCAGACAGGGCTCCTGCACTTAGGGTCTCCCTTTAGCATTGACGCCCTGCATTGCCAGGCCGTCTTCTAAGGTGCATCTTTCAGGCCTCCCCACCCCTTCAGCAACCAGGCCTGGCTGCCAGATGTGCCATTGTGTCCACGCCCCCAGGTCAGCCTGGCCGGCGACACACATGGCCTCCATGGGGTCTCCGTTAGTGGCAGAGCTGGGTGAGAGCCATGCTTTTCCTTTCCACCCTGATCCACTCTCCTCTGCCAGACCCTTCCATGGCACCCAGGTCTCACCAAGCCCTCTTAAACCTGCGGGTCAACCTCAGATGCTGACTGAGGGCTGAAGGGCTAGCCTCACATCCCCCTGCCCTTTGGGCCCTTGGCCTGGGCTTGGGGTGGGCAGCTTGTGCCTCTCGGAAGGCCTGGGCTCTGGACTTAACTCGTGCTCACCACCAGCTGGGTGTGGAGTCATCTGTGGCAAGAGACTTCACATCTCCAGGCCTCGGCTGTCACCTCAGTAAAGGGGGGTATGTTGACCTCATTCTAGGCCTGCGGAGGGTGCCAGGTGATGGCATGTAGGGGTAGCATGTGTCAACAGGTGGTAGATGTCCCTCCTCAGTCCTGTTGGCTCTGAGGTGGGGCCTGGGCTCCTAGGTCCACCCATCTGCTTGCTCCCCCACTCTGTGCTTTTAGCTGACTCTGTCCTCTGATCTATAATGGCCCTGACTGTCCTTTCTGCCTCCTGCCCCTGTACTCCCTGCTCTAGGTCCTCCCAGGGCAAAGAACAAGAAGAGGGAGCTTAGGCCTCTTGTCCTCTTGCTGTGTCCTCACTGGAACCACCTTTCTAAAGGCAAGCTCTGAGCAGACCTCACCTGTGCTCAGGATGCCTGCAAGCCTCCGTGGTGCTCGTGGGGTCAAGACAAAGCCTCTCAGCTGAGCAGACAGGTGGTTCACTGTGAACCCAACCACCTTGGGTCCCCTTATCCCAGCATGAGAGGCCCACTCCTGGTGGATCCACAAACACCATGTGTGTGCTTCGGCTCATGCCAGAATGCTGAAGTGGTTGCCCTTTTTTATGGTCTTCTTTTTATCTATGTTCTGCCCCAGCATCAGCCGCTCTGTGAAACCCCCTTTGCACCCTGGGCCACATGACCACCTGCTCACACTCCTCCTGCCTGATATCCTTCTGTGGACAGTGAGCCACATCCCGCCCTTGCCCCAGCTCCCTCTCCAGACAGCGTTTCTGGGACCTGGGGCCAGAGTTGCATGATCTCCATGTTCCCAGTGCGGACCTTGGAGTTGGCTAGGTGCTTGGGGAGATTTGTGGTGGGCTCAGGGGGCAATTTGATTATCTGGTGGGGAGGGCCTGGCTCCCAGTCTGTCCTCTCATGGCTGGAAAGGCGCCAATGGCAAGACTGAGCCCCACTAGTCAGGTTTCTCGTAAGTTTCTCTCTGGTTTGTGAATTTTGTTGTATTGTTTTTTGGTTTTCTCCAAGCATCTGCTACTGTGAAAATTTTCATTATCACTGGCAGAGATCCCTTATCCCTGCAGGCTGCAGGAGATTGCTGACTTCTCTCCCCATCTGCTCCAAAGCACCTGGGAGCTGGGATGGGCAATGTCTCTGAGCCAGTTAGGGCTCTTGCTTGCAGACCTCAGGGTGAGCCATCTCTGAATTGGAATCAGCAGGGCTGGCCTGAACAGTGAGGGTGGTGTGGCCACACCTGTGTCCTGATGGCTTTGCATCCACTTCTTTGGGATGCAGGGTCGGCCCAGCTGGGAAAGCTGCCTTTGGGGGTTGGGCCAGCACCTGCACCATCCCCTTTTCTGTTCTTGACAGATGCTCAGGTGTTGGCCACTGGGTGCAGGGGAGCTGCTTCCTATATCGGTAGCACTGTCTCTACAATTTTGGAAGCTGGTGCTGGCTGTTGTGATGGCTGAAGGATGGTATGTGAGAAATCGTGGGGTGAGTGAGAAAGGCAGGAGGGGGCTTTGGCAGATAGACTTCAGGCTGGGGTTGGCCCTACTCACCCCACATCAGCAGAGCTGCTCCCGGGACACACTGGGCAGGAGATGGCCTTGGGCATGCCCAGCACGAACACTCAGCATGGCCTTGCTTCCCTGGCCAGGTTCTGGGTATTGTTGTGGTTTTGTACCTGGCTGGGCTGTGCTTTTCTCTGGTCTTAGCTCATTCTGCCTATAGTAGGTGATCGGTTAGCAGCATTTACCACTGGTGGCCAAAGTGCTTCCTGGGTTGTAACTTATTTGATTCCTATTAGTACCCCATGGGTTTGGTACTACGTGTTTTTCCCCTTTTTCTTGATTAAATGTACAGCTGACCCCTGGACAACACGGAGTTTAGGGGTGCCAATTCCCCATGCAGTGGAAACTCAGCATATAACTTGACTGCTCCCGAACTTCATAGCTCCAGGACTCCCGTGGATCCCCAAACTGTGGACTCTCAAGTCCCCTGTGTAAAATGGTGTAGATTGGTGCATACAGTCGGCCGTCCACGTTTGCGAACTCCCAACTGCGGGTTGAAAACAGTACAGGTATTTTTTGAAAAAATCCATGCTCTGTCTGGGTGGCTTAGTGGGTTGGAGCATCGTCCTGTATTCCAGAAGGTTGTGGGTTTGATCCCCGGTCAGGGCACGTACCTGGTTTGGTTCCGTTCCTGGTCGGGGTGTGTATGGAATGCAATGATTGATGTTTCTCTCTCACATCAATGTTTCTCTCTCTCCCTCTCTCTCTCTCTCTTTCTCCCCCCACTTTCACTCTCTAAAATCAATAAACATTTTCCTAGGAAAGGAGTGAAAAAAGGTAATGATTGCCTCACTTTGGCTTTGAATCCGGTATTGTCTTTTTATACCACTGTCCCCACTAATACAACATCGCTGTTCTGTAGACTTTAATAAATGTTCATTGGAAATTAAAAAAAAAAATCCATGGATAAGTGGACCCGTGTTGTTTAAACCTGTGTTATTCAAGGGTCAACTGTGTTGATTATGGTTGAAATCGCTGTGATAGCCCATTTTTGAGGTAGGGCACGGAGCAGGTGTGACTTGCCCATAGCTACCTGTAGCTCTAAGACTAGCAGGCACCTGAGTCCAGGCAGTTCAGCATCAGAACCTGTCCTCTTACCACTGGGCTGCTCCATCTTTCTCTGTGGGAATGAGCACTTTCTTCCTTTCGGTTTTAGCCCCCAGCGGCTGGCTAGCAGCCTGCCACCTTCCCCTATGGGTAATTGGGCATCCTCTGCACTCTTGTGGGTTTCAGTTTGAAAGAGGCTGGGAAGGAGGGTGCTAAGCGCCAGATAAGGGAATGAATGATCTGTGAAGGAGTGGACACTTCCCACAGGGAAGGAATTAGCATCTTAGAATTGCTAATGATTCAGTATGTGTTTTGTGCCAGAGGCTGTACTTTCATGTCTCGGGTGTGATGCAGGTGCTGTGACCTTTTCCTTCCTGCGCTCCTCCCATTTGATAAAATAAGACACTGACGTTCTGACAAGTGACCAGCCCTGGCTCCTGGATGCCCAATGACATGTTGGGGCCTGGACTTCATGACTGCCCTCTTCCTGGAGGAGCATCAGTGGCTGGATGGACAGAAGTTTGTTTGTAAGAGGCACATCAGGAATTTGTGGGGTCACTTTTCCTCCACTGTTTCGTTCAGTCAGCTGTGGGTTTGGAGCACAGCGGTGCAGGCACCAGCCTGGTTGGACTTCTCCACACAAGGACCATGACAGGGTGTGAAGAACACAGCAGGGCCTGGATGGTATAACCAGTTCATTGGCCATCACCAGTCCAGGCGTTGCCACCTACCCCCTCCTGCAGCAGTGTCACGTGATGAGGGCTTCAGGGAGTGGTCTGCAGAGGTGTGAGGGAGTGTGAAGGAGCTGTCCCTTTCTGGTCACTTCTCTGGGCTTGGCTGTAAGGCACGGGGCTGGATGGCAGCAAGGGGGTGGGCAAGTAGGCCGGGCAGAGTGAGGAAGGGGCTGAGCTGTGGGCGGCGGCACTGGAGGAGAGGCTGGCAGCCCAAAGGCCTTGTGTGAGGAACACTGCGCACTGGAAGGTGGGTGCAGCTCTTCCAGCCATGGAATCCGGGAAGGCGGCAGCATAGAGTGGGGGCTCCCCTGGATTAGTAGAGCCTAGAAGCTCGGGGTTCGGTGGTGGCTTTCTCCCCATGAGAGTGGGCTCTCCCTGCCCAGTGGGAGGGCTTCAGGTCAGTTCTTCAGTCCAGGTCCTCACCAGGTGACCAGCTGGGGGAGGCACAGAGGGTTAGATCTACTCATGTTCAATCTTCCCAGGCTGTTGGAAGGGGACTGAGGTGTGTGTGAGTGTCCCTATGGATGCTCACCCTAGAGACGGGTCCACCGGGTGGTAATGATGACTGATTGCCTAAGGTTTGCCTGGTGAGAGCAGCGTCTCAGGCTGCCCCAGCGATGGGGGACGGACCAGGGCCAGCATCACGCTCATCCCACATTGTCCTATTGTTGCCTGCTCTCCTGATGCACCTGGCTGTCCAGTCCCAGAGATACTCTTAGGGAGGGAGCTCAGGGGTGACAGAGACCCACAAACAGACCATGACACTGAGCTGCAATCATGTACAAAGCAGGGGAGCAGCAGGGGCATGGCCTGTGTTGTCCTGACTGGGTGAAAAGGCCTTTGGAGAGGAAGAGGCACTTGAACTAGGTCTGGGTGACGATGAAGGGACAGCAGGGCAATGCAGGTGCAGAGATTTGAGCTTGACACCTTAGAACCTCCGGGACCCCTGCTTTGCACCTTGAAGCCTAGAGGTTGCCTTTTGGAAGCCTCCTGGAGGGCAGGCCACGCTGCGGAATTGGTGGAAGGTCTTGGAGCTGGCCTCAGAGCTGCAGTTTGGCTGTTTCCGTGCCCTCCAATGTTTCCAGGATGGGGCCCAGGCTGAGAGGTGATTCTTGCTCCCGCTATACTAATCTCCAGTGTGGGAGGGACAGGGATGCTGAGCGTTTAGCAGGCAGGCATCCATGGGTCAGCTTTCAGTCCAGGATGGAGACTGGCAGCCCAGGCACAGATGTGGGGCCTGGTCCCTTTTGGGCAGTCAGTCCTACCAGGGGGAGAGGGCACAGGCTGTGTATGGAGACACGAACAGAGAGTGTGGGACATGTGAAGATTGGGAAATAGACCAGTGCCTTCCTGGTATGTGGAGTTGAAGGGTGGTGGGGGAACCTGACAAACTGACTCCCGGGCAGTGGGGAGCATGGCAGGTGTTTTGGGGGTATGTATGGTGCTGAACTTTGGTCTGTAGGGTGGGTTGGTGGGAGAAGAGCAGGGAACATGGAGACCAGGGAACTGATAGGGATTTGGGCTGACATGGGGGGCGGCATTCACAGGCAGCATGAGGGGAACCTGGGGAGAGACATCTGGGTTCAGGGCACTGCGCATGTTACAAGAGGCCTGTGGGTGCTTGCTTGCTTGTGAGGTTCTTCATGTCTCCTAGGACTGTGTTCTGATTTCACTTTCACAGTGTACGTTTCTGTGTGACTCCTGGCCTGGAAGCCTGGCATGCCATTGACAGAGCAGTAGAAGTCATGGACGAGGAGCTGGAAAACTAAATGAGCCAGCAGGATCCCACCCAGGGAGTGTTCCCTGTGTTTCCAGTCTGTGGGAGCAGGGAATCAGTTTTGATTCATTAATTGGCATAAGGATGAGGTCCCAGAGGTCGGTGTGGTGTCTCCAGCTCTTCCCTGCCCTCCTCCTTGGCTCTG
This sequence comes from Macrotus californicus, assembly GCA_007922815.1. Taxonomy (NCBI): domain Eukaryota; kingdom Metazoa; phylum Chordata; class Mammalia; order Chiroptera; family Phyllostomidae; genus Macrotus; species Macrotus californicus. The sequence continues at coordinate 53,610 of VMDR010002776.1, forward strand.
TGCATCCTGCCTGCAACAGCCGTCCTTCTTCCTCTGGCTACTGTTTGCCTTCCAGTGGGGCCCTTTGGCCTATTGGCATCCCTGGGATGGGCCGACTGTGAGGCCAGGTGGAGCCTCGAGGTGTTCCAGGAGAGACACCTGCCTGGGTGCTGCTGCTCAGGCCAGGCCTCAGGCTCACTGTCTCCTTGGCATTCTTTGAACTCATGGTGGAATCCTTTTTCAGAGTGGAGGATTGGCTTTCAGAAACTCCTTGTTCAAAGTGTGGGACGTGGCTTCACTTTTGGGACGATGAGCATCTGGGACCTTGGCAAGTGTGAAAACTCTTGTGTCTCTGCCCTGAAATGTGGGCACCAACAGTGCTTCTCTCAGCAGAGTTGTTAGGATTATTCATTGCACAGTTTGTTGCTATGCAATGCCGAGTTGAGCGCTGGGCCAGGGGTTGGGAGGATAAGCGGTATACAGGCCTTCCTGCTCATGGGCTCATGGTTTTAGGGAGTGAGACAACTGGTAGCAGCGACAACAGTTCACAGTGGCAAACATGGGTGAGTGCTATGCAGACAAAATGCAGCGGGGAAAGATTGGGATCGCAGAAAGTTCTCTCGAGGGAGTGATGGTTACCCACAAAAGTAGAGAATGAGGAGAGTCGGCCAGACAGATGTGGGAGGAGCCTTGCAGGCAGGTGGGCGGTGTGAGGAGACCCAAAAGTGGCAAGAGCTTGGGGTATCTGAGTTACTGCACGATGGCCAGCCTTCTCCAACACAGGATGCGGGTATGATTCGGCAGGGCCTTGCAGGCGCTGTTGAGGGTGTGGAATTTATTTTAAGCACAGTGGGAAGCTAATGTGGATTTTAAGCAGGGACCACACAGTGTGGTTGGTATTTCATGAAGGCTGCTCCACTGTGGTGTGTAGAACGGGTGGCATGTGTCCTGGGGGGGAGGTCCAGCGGGGAGGTGACGGTGGTTTAGATGAAGGTGGCGGTGTGAAGACGGAGGAAGGTTGGCAGATCTGAGATATATTTTGGAGATGAAACATCCAGGACTTGGTGATGGCCTGGGTGCAGAGTCAGGGAGAGAGAAGGGTCAAGAGCAAGTGGGTGGATGGGGCTCTACTTGACTGAGATTGGCAGATTAAGAGGAACAAGATCACACCCGGGAAGCTCAGTGTTGGCACGCTAAGTTTGAGCTGCTAGTGGACTTACCAGGGGAGACCCCCAAACTGGGGATCCAGAGCCCGGGGAGGGGTGGGATGGGTCTGATATCCAGGGAAGGTGGATGGTTTCATTGAAAGAAGACATAAGGGAGGCAGGCGTCTGGGTCTGAGTTTGGGAGAAGGAAGAGGTGGGACCACCTAGAGCTCGTGAGCCTGGGCTTGCCTAAGACAAGAGAAGCTCTTGTCCCTCAACTTTTGGCAGATAGGTTGGAGGGTCTGGTGGTAAGAAGTGGGACAAACTCCTGGTGATGATGGCTTCTATTTTTACCTGAAGACTGAGCAAGGTCACTAGTTGAACTTGGGGGAGAAACCCGAGAGGGTTGAGGAGAACAGCAAGGGAGGTGGTGGAGGGAGGAAGATGAAGGGGAGGGTGGAGAGCCCTGTCGAGGTTAGCGGCACAGCGCGGCAAGGGTCGCCGTGTTGCCGGCCGTGTGGCCGTCCGGCCCTCGTGACCGCTCTCAGACGTGGAGAAGTGGGTGGGCAGGTTGGCCCACCACAGGCCGATGCTGGCTTGGGGTTTCGACAGTTGGGCTACATAGGAGCAAGAAGGGATTGAGGGGGTCTGCAGAAGAGTGACTGGAAGGACCAACGGACAAAAAGCAAATTGAGCAAGGGACAGGGAGTAAGGGCGGGAAGTAGCGGTGGGAGGGTTGCTTGAGCACAGGTCTGCAGGACAGCATGCTTGTCAGGACTGTCCTGTGCTCTGGAGGGTGGGGAGAGGAGGCCCTGTGACCTTCCTCTCAGGGGCGCCTCTTCACAGTGAGTGGCCTTTGTGTAACTCTGCCACTGACTTCCCCCCATTTTTATGGTTTTGTTTATCTTTTAAACGGCTTAATAAAACATGAAAAAACATTATTCTCTATAGATCAATAATTTACTCTGAGTTATGACAATACTAAATTTGGTCAATTATTCATCGACTATAAAGTATTTATAAATGCTACCTTAATTTAAAAGCATTAGCCATTTGAATTCAAATATTAATAAAGCTGGTGCCAACTGGAAGGAGGAGGGAAAGACGCAGGTGTAGTGAGGGTGTCGGGAGAGGGTGAGTGCTGTGGCTGTTAAGATTATTTGAAGTGACGAGGTGGCAGCAAGAGCCCCCTGGTGGGGCAGGCAGAGGTGCTGGTGTGCCTGGGCTGGCCCGCTGGACCCCTCAGGAAGAGGCCCTTCCTTCTGGAGGGCAAGGCTGAGCCTGGGGCTGCCCAGACCCTGGTTCTCCCTTCCACTGCCTCTAAGACCAGTGAAGCCTCACCAAGCTTCTTTGGGTTGAGCGTGCCTCTACTACAGGCCGCTTGAGTGTCCAGGTGGAGTGTCCTCTCGTGCTGTGTGCATCTGGAAAAATTCTGTCTTTCTGACGACCCAAAGGCTGTTTAATAGCACAGGATGTTGAGGGGCTTGTGGCCTTAGAGTAGCAGGGGCTGTGTGGGCAGATCTTGCCTACTCAGGGACCACAGGAGGAGCAGGTATGGGTGTGCCCTGGGGCATGACGCATTCAGGGCACATGGTGGAGGGAAGGGCTGGGTTGGTTGTGGCCAGCATCACTCCCAGGTAGGGGCACCAGAAATTGTGCGTCTCTCCTAGTACAAGCCTTTTATGGTATATTTTCCCCTGGCCTTGGCCCTGGAATTTTCTGGGAATCCCCCAGGGGATCAGGAAGGCTGGACATGGATCAGCAGTGGTGCCAGAGTGACCTTGATGTCTGGGGGCACTTGTCTTATCTCCAGCACCCACCCGCAGGCATCCAGTGACTTGAGTTGAAGATTTGCCCTCAGAGAAGACAGGCTTTGTTTCTGCTTTCGGGCTTCTTCCCTGGGGCCAGCGCTAAGTGTGGAGTTGTCCCAGGAGTTTCCATCCAAGGGAGGGTGGGGTAGATTCCCCAGGATCCTGCGCTCTGTCCCATGCTGGCTACCATGTCTTCCTGGCACTGGCTATAGAGGTACCTGGTGGTCTGGTTCTGAGGATCTTTGTGCCATTTGCTCTCTGGCTGTGTAGCCCTGGCCAAGCGGCCAGCCCTCTCTGTGCTTCACCAAGGCATCAGAAAACTCACCAGGGGTGCAAGTTATGGAGATTCCATCTGATGTGGCCAGTGCTGTGCCTGACTTGTCTCGCCCTGAGTCCTGTGTGTGGACAGCTGGATCAGCAGGGTGCTGACACCTCAGGGAGACTGGCGGGATGTGATTGTGGGACTGTCTGCAAATGCCGGCTGAGTCCCAGGAACCCTCTCTTTGGCCTCAACCCCGACCTCTGAGCAGCCTCTTTCTTCTCAATTCCTGGGACGCTGTTGAACGACCCTGCTCTCCTAGGCCACCACGCTCGGGTAACGGGGCTCGAAGCTGCTCATCACATTCATCTCTGCTTCTTGTGTTCCCAGCTGATGACCCATTCTCAGGGAGCCTTTATCAATTCACCTGCCTGCATTGTAATCAGGAGAGATCAGCTTTATGACCATGTGATATTGGAGGCAAAGAATTATAACAAAGGTCGTTATCTTCTGGTGAGCTGCAGAATCACCGTTGGGATGGGGGGTGAGTAACGGGGTGGCTTCTACATTCCTACTGCGTACCAGGCTCTTCACACACAAAGGCCTGTCACAGGATGTGCACAACAGCCCTGCGGAGTGGGTGCCATTGTCTTTATCGGACAGAAAAGACAGAGAGGCCCGGCCCCTCGCCCAAGGTCCCACGGAGTGTCCGGGGCGGAGCCCGGCTCCAGACCCAGGCCGTTGGACCCCATGCTGATGTTCAGTGTCTGTCTTCACAGCCATGGCGTGAGTCGTGTGCCGTCCTGTCCTGGGAGTGGGCACGCAACCTTGATTGCGCTGATGGCTGGTCTCACTTTGATCTGATGTATTTTGATCTTATTATTTTTATGTTAGGAGCCTCTAAATAACCATCATTTCAACAGTGCCCCAATTAGCAGGCCTTTCACAGTGGATTGGAAATTGACTTGCATCGAGCCTCTCCATTAGTCCCTGGGAGAGGCTTCCAGCCCTAATTACCCACCCTGTTCCCTGAGCCTAGAGGCTTGAGGAGCTTGCATGCAGCTGCAGGTGGCCACAGGGGCACGCGTTGGTGGTGCCCACCTCCGAGGGGAGGGCTGTCAGCTGCAGGAGTGAGGTCACCCTCTCTTGTAACTACTGTTTCTTAGGATCCTGGCCATGACTCGGGTGGGAACATTGATGGGGAGGTGGGGGTGCTCGGGGAGAGGGGCAGGAAGCTGACATCTGTTTAGCATCTTTCTTGTGCCAAACATGGGGTTGACACTTGTGGTCCACTTGAAGTCACTGCTCTCATAGCTCTGCTGGGTAGAGATTCTTATCCTCATTTTATAGAAACCAGAGGCTGAGAAAGGTGACATGCCACAGCCACTTGGCTGCTGAGCGGAGCAACCCAGACTGGAACCATGAGATTCCAGAGCTAGTTCTGCTGCCCCTGTGAACCCAAGCCTGGCCAGAGAGCCTGTGTCTCTGGCTGCCAGCAGGGATGGGGCCGGGTGACCAGTCAGATACTTGTGTGTTCCCTGAGCATGTCCCTGCTGCCTGGCCCTGTTTTGTCACACTGCACCCTTATCACCCTGCTCTCCCCATCTCTGTTGTCTAAATCTTGCTCTTCCTTTGAGGTCCAGATACCAACCCCACATGTGTTCACCCTCCTCTGGGTTCCTCTCTCCTTTCTCACAGGCTGAATTGTGGGGTCTGTTTCCTTGGTAGATCAAAGATGGGACCCCTGGTCATTCTTCTCTTTGTCCTCCCTCCACCAGTGCTTAGTGCAGGGGTTTGCAAATAGGGGTGTGCTGAGTGTGTGCATGAAATAGGAGGTAAGGAGCAGTCCGTGAGGAGGAGGAAGCATGCCTACATGGGGAAACTGAAGCTCAGACAGAACCCAGTGTATTGGAGTGGGGACAGAGTTTGCCATCACAAGTCAGATGATGACCCGGGAGGGGGCCAGGCAGGGTGGGCAACAGAGACCTGGGACCCAAAGAGGACCACAGTGAGGGCATTTTCACTGGTGTCCTGGGCTGGGACCAGGCCTGGATTTCCTGGATAACTTTATGCCCCAGTGATGTACAGTTTATTTTGTAAGTTTACTTTTTTAAAGTTGTAGGTGCAATGTATTGTCATTAAAAAGGGTACGTGCAAGAGGAAAGAGCAACCCTTTTATCACAGCACCTTGGCTGCGAGTGCTTTCTCTTGCCTTTCTCCTGGGCATGCTCTTCACCTGGTTGTCATCCTGGTGAGCGCGCAGTTCCGTGTCCCCGTTTTGTCGCTTAGGCATGTCTCAGAGGTGTTTTTAGATCAGAAGGCATCTCAGTCCAGTGCTGTCCCTTATCAGTTGTGTGGCCGTATAACTTGATATTTGGAAAACGGGTGCAGTGACGCATACTCTGTACAGATGTTATGAGCATGTTGTGAATTCATGTGTGTAAAGCACTTGGCAGAATATTTGGCACAGAGGAAATTCTCACAAAAGGGACCTTCCTCTTACGTGGCTTCCTACTTATCCATTATTGCAGGATTATATTCCTTTGCCAAAGGAATGATCTGTCCACAACATGAAATTTTAGCCAAATACAGAAAAGAAGGAAAACCATTTCTAGGTCTCTTTTAAAATGTGATCACTTTGAACATTTTGCAGGATTTCCTTCTGGTCTGTTTTTCATGCATGCTGTTTTATTTACTTGATATTATGAAATATATACACTTGTGTATTATTTTCACATAACTTTTGTGACAAGCACTTTCCTATGTTATTGTATTGTCTGCGTGAACAGTTTTACAGACTGCATATGTTTTCAGCAAATGGAGCGTTTTTATATCGGTCACCTGTTTGTATCTTTTAGACTGTTAGCAATATTTCAAGAGTATGGATAAATGTCCTGGGAGTGTTTTTGTATCTAGAGCCATTTCCATAGTTTGGATAGGAGCCCAAAGTGGAATTATTGACCAGAAGGCACGAAACCATCCAGGCTTATGGTAGTTTTGCACCAGCCTTCATTGACTGCATGGGCTGAACATGGCCTGTGTCGGGGGAAGGATGGTGAGCAGAACGGGCATGGCCCTTGGCCCCTGGAACTTGCATTCATGTAGGAGGGAAAGAGTAGGGAAGTGTGGGGTGCAGAGGGAGCCCTGGATAAGGGCTCTCTAGCCAGTCTGGGCATGTGGATTTTGAGTCTTGAAACTAGAGTTAATGTGAGGTTCTATCGGCAACAGAACCTCTACAGGCTACATGGCAGGTTTCACGGACCAAAAATTGGGCCATCGGTCGGGCATAGTGGGCAGAGGCAGGTGAGCAGTGTGAAGCCACACGTCTTTGGGGGTTCTGCAGGACTACTTAAGGGGTTTGACTCTATCTCCGAGGCTTTTTGGGAGCCACCATGATTGGATTTCTGTTCAGTGGAGAACTCTGCGGTGTAAAGCCTGGACGAGGCTGCATGATTCTCAGGACAGACTTCAGAGAGTTTCTGGTTTAACCCTCCCAACCCCTGCCTCAGGTGTGGGGGCTGAGGGGTCAGCAGGCAGAGCTGTGGGCATTTGAATTGTCCTGAGTGTGCAATGTGAGCGTCCTCGCGTGGGGAGCAGCTCTTTGATAGCATGGAGGTGATCTTCCCCTTCCTGCACATCCCAGCCTCCCACCACCTTGTTCTTTGGGGGTGCCTCCCCTGCTCTTAGGCTCCTTCACCCAGCCTCACGGAGGCATTACATAAAACCATGGGCTCTCAACCAAAAGAACCGCATTGTCAAAGTTGTTCAAAAGTCGGCCATCGGCAGCAGATGGCCTGCTGACATTCACAGGCTGTGTTTTGAAACTGCAGCTGCTTTCCCACATTTTTGCCGTCACATAAAGCATTATTAATAAATGTTGCTTCAAAACTAGTACAGGGGGGTCCAGTATGGTGAGGTGTATCGTTCTGTTCATTGGTCTGATGTGCCTACAAGGTGTAGGTGTAGGTGCCCCTTGTGGTCACTGGATGACTTCAAAAGGCGAGTGCAGCTGGCCTGGAAAGGGCTGCTTCTGCTGCCCTGTGTCGGTCCTTTGAGCCTTGGTAACAGTCCTCAGTCGGGAGCATCTTCCTTTGTTATTGTCAAGTGGCTTTTGAATAATCCTGGGCTTCTATAACTAACTGCTTCATCCTGGTTTGACCCAGTATTTTTGTGATATGAATAAAGTGGACTTGGCCAGAAGGCAGAGGGTTCTCTCTCTCTCTTTACCCACAACCTAGCCCTCTAGGGTAAGTGTCTCCCTGATGTTCTGATGTCATCGACTCCCCTTCACCCAGTCAGTTCAGTTCAGCCAACAGTTGAAGAGCAGAGCACACACTGTTTTCCTGGTGTGGGCTTGGCCTTGGGGATACACAGACCAAAAAATGAGTTCTTGACTCTTAAGGAGCTCACAGCCCAACCAGGAAAGAGGATGGTTAATTTAGTAATGCTGATGGGTGTCTCAAGCAGATGTGGGCTGGACCCCTATTCTGCTACTCCTCCCTTGAATAGCCGAGGGCAAATAATTCTGTCTCTCTTGACCTTTGATTTCTTATCTGTTGACTGGGCACAAGGATGTCAAGCTGGCAGGATCACCGAGGGTATCAGTGAGACCGTGTGCCTGAGAGTCACTGGTCTGGCCTGACCTGGCCTGGGATGGCACCTTGGTTCTTGGAGGGAGGCAGCATTTCTTGGGGCCCAGGCATGAGCTGCTGGGCATATGCTGTGTGGATCATGGCCAGTGCAGCATCGCCCCCATGCTGACCCCTTCCTTTCTCTCCCCTCTCTTTCTAGCCTGTGACCTCATGACCCAGGGGATTTTGGCTTTGGTCACATCCACTGGCTGTGCATCTGCCAACGCTCTGCAGTCCCTCACAGATGCAATGCACATCCCACACCTCTTTGTCCAGCGCAACCCGGGGGGGTCACCACGCACTGCCTGCCACCTGAACCCCAGTCCGGATGGTGAAGCCTACACGCTGGCCTCGAGACCACCTGTGCGCCTGAACGACGTCATGCTCAGGCTGGTGACAGAACTGCGCTGGCAGAAGTTTGTCATGTTCTACGACAGTGAGTATGGTGAGTTGAGGGGGCCGGGACCACACTGGGGCTCTATTGGAGGCACAGCTGGGTGCTGGGGAACTTGTGTGCTGGGACACCGTGCATGGCAGCCGAGTGCTTTGGAGCAGGTGTGGAAGGCGTGGGAAGTGCTGGTGGTCTGAGTTGAGTGGGTCTCGGGTGGTAGGGCCCAGCCTGGAGCTCTATGATGGGGGGAGAGCTGTGAAAAAAGATCCATAGATGGGCACTAGAGTTGCCTAGCAACACCACCTTATCGTGACAGCTGAAATTTGAATCATCTTAGAGTTTTCAATAAAATATTAATAAACTGCTGGCAGGGATCCGAAGAATGCAGGCGGGTGGTGCGGGAGAACAGTGAGCACGGGTCCCCTTGGAAGCCTCCTCTCCAAAGACTGCCTCTCGCACTGGACGGTTGCTCGGCCTTCCCAGCTCCTTCTTTGCTCCACCCTGATCTGCCCTTAGTTTTAGGGTCTCAAACCAGTGTCGGGGGAGGGACACCCATAGTGTCCTAGAGCCGGGTTGGGGTGGTGTGGGTCTGGGGACACTGGGAAGGGTTGGACATAGATTCTTTGGATACCTGCCATATGAAGAAAATCATAATTTGCTTGTGAGAAAACTGGAAAAACGGGCTTTGGAGAAATAGCTTTAGGTTTTCTTATGGCTGCTCTATAAAAACAGACCAGTCCTAGTTCTAAGATAAGGTGGTTTCCACATTATGCATTCTTTCAAAAAACTTTATTTTGAGGTAGAGATTCACATACAAGTACGAGAGATCATACAGAGAGATCCCGTGTGGCCTTCACCGGGTTCCCCACTGCAGCGTTGTGCGTGACTGTCACGCAGTCTCATAAGCAGGGTGTGACGCTGACACTCCCTGTGGACCTTTTCTGTTTCCCCCTTTTATGTGCAGTTGGGTGTGTATGTTCACTTTGGGCAGTTTCATCGTGTGTGAATTCCTGGGGCCCCGCAGTCAGGATGCAGAGTGGTTTCCTCACAAGGATCCCCCTGCTACCTTTTTATTGCCATGGCCACCCATTATGCCTTTGAAGGGTGTGGGGGCTGTTGAAGGTGTGCAGCCCCATAGCTGGGGCCGGGATGGAATGAGTGAACCCTTGAAAGTCCTACTTTATCTCTTGGTGAAATAATTCCTTTGCCAAGAATGTAACTAAGAAGAGAATCCAGCATATGTTTGCATTTGCCTAAATACTCTGCTGCTCTAGGACTGGAGTGTTTTCCTCAGTTCTTGAGCAAATATGCCGTTTGGAGACTTCCAGGAGGAATTGAAGGAGCAGTTACTGTGCTGAAATAAACATGAGGTGGTGATGGGGTCAGGGCAGCCTGAGACTCTGGGCACTGGAACTGGACTCTGTCCAGGACCTGGTCTCCCCCTCCCACCTCCTCTTATTCTCTGGCCCTGGAAGGAGTTGGAGAGGTGCCAGAGCCCTGAGTAGCCCTCAGGGCATCTCTCAGGGAACCAGCCTTCCTCTGAGAACTCTTAGTGTTGGTGACTCATCCCCAGTGTTGGGTCTGCTCTGAAGCCGGCCTGTGGGGTCGGTGTGGATATGGCCAGGGCTGGAGGGTGCTGAGGCCCACTGTCTATGGGCCCTTCCCACCTTACTTCACCTGGCATCTTTGCTCCCCTTCTGCTCGGACCTACAGGAACTCTTCAAGCCCTGGTTCTCCCTAAGGCTTCGAGGTGGTTTGGGTAGGAACCTTAACCATAGGAGGTAGGGATCAGCTCTCCAGCCTGCCATCCTGTCTGGGCTCCTGTAATTCTTTTTTTTTAAAAAATATTTTATTTATTTATTTTTTTAGAGAGGGGGAGACAGAGAGAAAGAGAGGGAGAGAAACGTCAATGTGTGGTTGCCTCTCGAGTGCCCCCTACGGGGGACCTGGCCTGCTATCCAGGCATGTGCCCTGACTGGGAATCAAACCAGTGACCTTTGGTTCACAGGCTGGCACTCAATCCACTGAGCCATACCAGCCAAGGCAGGGATTCTGTAATTCTTGCAGACTGAGTGACACCTGTTCAGACTCTGTGTTTTCTTCTCATTATGCCCCTAAGCCCCACTCAATTCAAGACAAATCCTCAAGGAATGGTGCTCTGACCTCTGACTGTCTGAGCCTCCTCCCTTTCCTGTGCAGCTGGCTCCTTGGTTACATGCTCCCATAGACACATGTCTCCTTCCTGTGGTCTGCCCTCAGCTGGTCCCAACATACTCCTGAGGGCTGATCTTTGATGAACCCTGCGCTTCTGTTCCAGGCTGTTAGCTCCAGAAGAGTGGGCTTTGTGCTCTTCACTTCTGTGTCCCTGTTGCTCAGCGTGGGGCCTGGCACAGAGTAAGCCCTAAGGAATTGTCCTTGTGTGAATGAACCAAATCATATATGAGGATATGGAGCTTTGAGAAAATTTTAGCACGAGACAAAGTAGAAACAGAGGGAAACACAAGGGCACTGGATTGATAGACTGAACTCCGAGGTAGGGAGGTGGGTCAGGTAACAGGTGGTTCACTTCAGACACTCGCTCCTACCCCTCTCGTTTCTTCTCTCGCCCAGAATCTCCAGTCAGAATAAAAGGCGTGTGCGCCCCTCTCTCCAAACACCTGCACTGTTACAGCCTTTGGTGAGGTTGAAGTAAGTTTTCAAACAGACTAGCCTTTGTCAGTAATTCTACAAAGATGCAGGGTGACCAATAGCTGTCCTCTGGTGGACCACTGCAGGCAGCGGTGCTGTGTTGGGAGGGATTCCAAGGCCGTATGTGGGCAGCAGTAGAAAGTGCTGATTGGCCCTGAGGCCTCCATGGCACAGGGGAGGGACTAGTGACCATCTGCCAGCTTGCTGATTCTGATCTAGAATGTGGGTGGTGCAAACCTGTAGTAATTTGAATGGCGCTGTCCAGGGTGCTGACCCATTTTGCTTTAGACCTTTTGGAGGCCAGAGCCTTTTCATTGGATTCTGTGCAGGACCTCCTGCTTTTTCCTGCCATGGTCATTGGCCACGATGATCTGACAAAGTTGGAGGCCAAGGTTTTGCCTCAAGACATTCTCTAGTATAAAACTTTAACCACCCGACTCTCGACTCTCGCTGCTTGTCCTGGCTTTGTCTCTTACTCACAGCCCAGCCTCTGGCCCATTTCCCAACATGCCTTGTGCTAGGTGAGCCCAGGAGGTGGAAGCCCACATGCTCTCTGATGCAGCACATTCAGCGCCAAGAGTGCAGAGTCTGGGTGCTCCCTTGGCATGGCTGGCTATGGCCTGTCTGGCTTTGGCCTGAGGGCCTTGGGAAGATTTACATTGCTGATATGCCCAAATGGGGCCTCCAGAGCTTCCCCCCCACCACTACAGCACTGGGTACAGATAAGCCCAATTGTCAGATTGACTCTAAAGACTGTATTTAGCCCAATTTAAAGTCAGATTGACTCTAAAGACTGTATTATTCCTTCCAAAGTCAAACAGAAGTGGTTTGGGGATATAGCAACTTTTTTGGATGCTGATCTGCAAATGTCTTTACATATATTATTTCATTTAAGCCCCTTGATGACTCCCTTGGGTGCGCTAATTGCTGCATTTTACAAATGAGGAACACAGGTCTCAGAGAGGTTCCTTTTGACTGCCATGCTCCTGCACTTACTCAGGGCACCATCCTGTTTCTGTAATCTGGGGCTTGCTAAGCTAGCTCCAACTTCCCTCTCCTGTTCCAGTCAGGCAGAGCGGATGCCAAGGAGGAGGGTGGTGGTTCGGAATTGACTTGGCCTATCCTAGGCTGATGAGGTTGGTCAGTGTAGTGCATGTCATTAGCAAGGTCCCAACCTTGCTGGGCAAGGCCTGATTTTTCCTCACTTGCTTCTCAGCCTTCCTTTAAACCCAAGAATGCCCTGCCCTGGGAGGAGCCTCAGGACTGGCCATTTGAGTCAGGAGTCAAGGCTCAGGGAAGCAAAAGCAGTGAGTCCTGAGACAGAGCTTGGCAGAGGAGTGAGAGGGGTTTGTATGTATATGGTTTTACAAAATGCAAGATGTGCCACTTGGTAAAATTTCCTTGAAAATACACGTATGCTTGTTGTGACAGTGAAAGGAAAAATAAAAGAGAAGCTGACATTTGGGAGAAAAAATCTGTAACATTAAAATACCAAAAGTTTGAATTGAACAGAACCGAGAACTCTGACTTGCCACTGCGAATTCTGGGATAAGCGTTTGCGTGTAGGTGGGGGCCGTGCTAGGCGCTGTGGCCGCAACTCCTCCCGGGGGGACAGTTTTGGATGGGCGGTGGAGTTGTCAGGGGGTTTGAGAAATCATCTACTCGTTCATTCAACAAATATTCACCGAGTTCCCACCATGTACATTTTAATTATTTTGCCACACACTCATTTTAGATGAAGAAAGAGATGAGTGGACTGATTTGGCTGAAGCTGCACAGGCTGGGCTGTGGAGTCGGGACCCCAGAGCTCTCTTCTCCTGGGGTCTCCACCTCCGCCTCTGGGCTGGCTGGCAGGCCTGCGATCTGTCAGCTGCTGGAACTCCACAGAAGCAAAAACTCACTGCCATTGTCTGTTTGTGCTAGTTTTAAAATTATTTAAAAAACTTAAAAGCTGCACGCGATTACAAGGTATATGTTAAGAGGATGGCGATAAAATGAACTCTCATGGACCCATACCAGTTTAAAAAACGCAAAGGAGCTATGTCCCGGGGACAACTGCTCTCCTGATTATGTGCTCGCCGGTTCCTGGCTCTTCTTTATAGTTGGTCGTATAAAGAAACACAAAAATAAAGCTTTGGACAAGTGGTTTGGCCAGTGGAGTGTCGTTCTGTGCACTAAACGGTTCCGGGTTCGATTGCCGGTCGGGACGTGCACGGGAGGCAGCCAACTGATGTTTCTCTCTCTCGCCTCTTTCCCCTCTCTCTAAGATGAGTAAAACGTGTCCTCGGGTGAGGATGAAAAAAGAAGTACCAAAACACATATTGCTTAGGTCGGCCTGTTTGCGACCCTTAAATACACGGAGTGACTCTTCTCTAGGCTTTTGTGTTTGCCTTTTTCGCGCACTGTTAGGGTTTTGAGATCCACCCACGCGATGAGGTGGGTGCATTCAATCATTCTGATTGCTGCATAGTGTCATGTGACTTATAATCTGTTTTATTGTCCTGGGCCTGTGGGTTGTTTCCAGACATTTGCTATGACAGATAATGTTAATAAGAACACTCTTGTATTTGTCGTCGGTGTTCCTGTGTGAGTTTTCTGAGGGTCTCTCCTGGGGAGGAGAATGGCTGGACTTTGGATCCATGCACGTTTCACTTCAGGAGGTCACTCCGGTTGTTTTCTGTCCTGCTTATTTATGCCGCCATCTGCAACGTACGAGCGTCCTCGAAGCTCCCAACCTCACCAACACCTGGTCGTGTTTTAATTTTAAGATTTTCATGGGAAAATGGTATAGTACTATGATTTTAATATACATTTTCCTGATAACAGATGGGTTGAGCATCTTTTCGTGTCTTTCTGGGCTATTTTTGTTTTGTTTTATGAAATGCCTATTAATTTTTAAAAATTTTTACCCATTTTTAAAATTGAACCTTTTCTTTTTTGAGTTAAGTGTTGCAAATACCCTCTGTCAGTTAGCTATCTTAACACATAAAAGTTCTTTATTGCTTTCTTGTCAAATTTATTCAGCTTCTATATGCTTAGCTTTTTCTTGTCTATTTAAGAAGTTCTTCCCCACCCAAATGTCATAAAGATATTTTCCTGCTGCACCGAGGGCAGGTGTTGCCCTTCTGGCTGGGTGTCCGCAGTTGGGTCTCCACGTGGGGCGCACCTGGCTTCTGATGCTAGGCCACCTCTCCCTGCAGATGTGGCCCAACATTCCTCCCTGTTATGGCCTCGGGGCCAATCTTTTTCTTGGTGGTGGTTGTGCCACTTGTGGCAATGTGGTCAGGGAGAGCTTCCTGGAGATGGTGACCTGTAAGCAGGGACTAGAAGACTATTAGGAGGTGGGCAAGCAAAGGGCTCTGGCATGGAGGGGCATAGGAAGAGGATCCCAGGCAGAGGGAAGAGCATGCTGGAAGGCTGGGTGGGGGGTAATGGGAAGAGGGAAAGATCATATGGCTGCACCGTGGGCGGTGGCTATAGCTGGGCAGGCCTTAGGGGTCTCACTGATGAGCTCGAGATCACTGGATATTTGTGGGATCCATCCCATGCTACCTCAGATGGTGCCTCTAGGCCCCGTTCTTCATGCCCATTCCAGAGACCTGAGGGCCGAGATAGGACCTGGAGGTCTTCATCTCCAGAAGACTCTGGTCCTTCCACTGCCTGTGTCCAGACTCACTGGCTGCACGTGGAAGGGAAGAAACTGATGCAGGTAGAGGGTCTATGATCTGACTGAGGACAGACCCCAGGCCTAGAGTCCAAGCCAGGGGTTTGACCCAGATGAATGTCCCGGATGACCCAGGTGACTTAGAAAACTCAGGAGGCTCAGGTGTCAGTGAGAGGTGGCTCATGTCTCTGTAGTCATCAGTCCATACTGGGCACTGTGCCAGCGCTTCACTTGTACCAGCTCACACCATCCTCACAGAGGCCCTTCCAGGTGCGTTTGTGGGTGCCTGTCTTACAGATGAGGGACCAGCTCATACCATCCTCACAGAGGCCCTTCCAGGTATGTTTGTGGGTGCCTGTCTTACAGATGAGGGACCAGCTCATACCATCCTCACAGAGGCCCTTCCAGGTGTGTTTGTGGGTGCCTGTCTTACAGATGAGGGACCAGCTCATACCATCCTCACAGAGGCCCTTCCAGGTGCGTTTGTGGGTGCCTGTCTTACAGATGAGGGACCAGCTCATACCATCCTCACAGAGGCCCTTCCAGGTGTGTTTGTGTGGTGCCTGTCTTACAGATGAGGGAAGGGGCTCAGAGATATGAAGGGACCTGCTCTAGGTCATGTGGCTGGAGGGTGTGGGGCTGGCCAGGTCTGATTCCTGGTCCTCATGGCAAAGGTGTGGGTAGCAAACACCACCGGCAGACTCTTTTTTTAACGCACAAGGTTATATTGTAGCATTGTTGGTAACGGCAGAAATTGCCATACGTCCATCTTTGGCAAATTAGTTAAGTATGTTATGTTATATACATTCAATGGAAAACTGTAGTTCTTTATGTACTAAGAGGCAATCAGTCCAACACGTGGTGCTGTTAGCTGACAACTGCAATGCAGGAACGGCGGTGTGGTGTGGCTCTTGGCAAAAGCAAGCTTGTGCGTGCGTGAACGTGAGCACACTCACAGTATAGGAAAGTGCTGTGTTTGGGAGGGAGACACAGTGACTTACAGTGATTTGGGACAGGGGTGGGAGATATATTTTTGACTGCATTTTTTATGCCTCTTAAGTTTTGTATTAAGTGCAAAAACTAATACAATTATAGGCTGCCTCCCTTCCCTCCGACTTACTGCCTATGATGACTTCTCTGAGCTTCAGCCTCCTTGTGTAAGGAACAGGGTGGGGGATTTCTGGGTCACAAGAGTAAAGCAACAGGCAAGTGCCTGGTGCATGGCAAGTGGTCTGATAGGCCCCGTGTGGGAACCAGGAGTGGCAATATTATTTCTTTACAGGGCTGGATGTGGGCACAGGACCCTTTTGGTACAAAAGGTTTGGTTGTTTGCCTAGCTGTCCTGGTTAGTGGCATGGACTCAGGAGCAGTCTACCCGGGTTGAATCTGGCTCTGCCTGTCTAGCTGTGTGGCTACTCAACCTTCTTGTGCAGCAATCTCCTCACTTGTAAAATGGGGATAAAATAGTCATCCCTGCCCACTGTGGTCTGTGTGTGGATTAAATGAGCTGATGCACTCAAAGGGCTTTGCCAGTCCTGGCACAGGTCAAGTGCTCAGTAAGACTCTGTACTTAGGAACTGCGTCCAGTGGCAGCTCATTGCTGCCCATTCTTTCTTGGCCTCCAAGCTGGTGCATCTCTTCTGTGGCTTGTTCTGTGGTCCACACCACATCTTGGTGTGTTCTTGGTTCCTGGGGAAACAGAGCTGGGGCCAGCCCCCTCTCCTGCAGGGGACACTCCAGGCCTCCCTGAAGCCTTTCTGCAAAGTCCCAGGTGCCTCTGGTGAGTCATTGCACCTTCCCAGCTGGGCAGCCTGACCAGCTGTCACAGCAAGTAGCCGCCAGCTGTTGGATCTCACTCCCAGGCTTTCCTGAAGCAAAACTCCCCCGAAGAAAGAGAATTATTAGGACAAATGCTATTTAATTAATGTTCCATGCTGACAATGTCTCGTTTCTGGCCCCTGGCAAAGCAGGCCAGGTGACTAAACCTCATTGGTGAGTGATCTTAGTAACAACACATGGTATAATTACGGCATTAGTTTAGATTGAAGTAATAAATACTTTTTCAAGAACAAATGAGTAAGTGAGTTTAATTGCTGAGACACCTACTAAGAAGTTTGACAATAACTTTACGGGGATGAGTGTTTTGGGTTTTGTTCAATTTAATTACAAAGCAACTGTACTTCGGGCATGCTAATTGTAGTGTTTGCTGGAAGATTAAAGTTTGTTAACTCTGAAGTTCCCTCACCACCCCCATCAGATTCCATAGCCCGTCTAGGGATGTGAGGTCTCGCCTGATGCAGGCATGGAGGAGGGACCCAAAGGTGAGACCACCCCGCCCTGCCACGCCACGTGCCCCACTGTGCGCCTGGCCTCGAGGGAGTTGGAGTGGCTACAGCAAGAGCTTGGCCAGACCTTCTGTGCTCCCCTCTTCCCATGTCACACTGCACTGTCATTTCCCTAAGACATTTCCCTCCTGCTGACATTGATTCTCTAGGTCTCTGACTCCTGGACACAAGATGGAACAGGTTTTATTGTTAAGTACCAGAGTTTCAGCAAGGACACTAACAAGACATGGCCCCATCTGGGAGGACCGTTGGCCTACATGGGATCCCTCCCCTCTCCTAGTGAAGCGAAATATTACGTGCTCTTCAGGGTCTCAGTTAAACTGTCTCCTACCCTCTTTCGGGGAGAGCAGTGGCTCTTTTCTGATGGGACCCAGCAGTGTCAGGAGAGTGCCTTCGTTCTTTATTGAGGCATAATCAGCATGCAATAAAATGCGGTTGTTAGACGTATACTGTTGGAGGAGTTTAGACAAATGTGTGTACCAGCATACCCACCACTGCAGCGGAGGTACAGAGCATTGCCATGTATAGAAACGGCTTTCTTTTGAAGAGAGAAAATTGTCAGTCACTCGCCCCTGGCCCCAGTCACTTCAGCACTGGTCCGGTGGCCACAGGCTCTGAGCCTGGAGTCCATGTGCAGCATCTCTGTAGCCACTCCTCTGCTCCTCTGAGGATTCTCAGGGACCTGTGGTGTGAGTGTGGCTGGACAGGAGAGAGGGAGCAGGACAGGGATTTGTGGAAGGCAGGGAGGGGGCACAGAGCCAGGGAAGCCCTTTGACAGAAGCCCTCTCCAGCCAGGAAGAGAGTTTTGATCATCTGCTTGCTAGCCAGAGGTGGCTACTCGGCCCTTGCCAAGTGATGTCTGGCTTGGGTGGTTAGGAGGACAAGTTTCCACGTCAAAAAGAACTGCATTCCCTGCTGCACTGCCTGCTGCATCCTGGGTAAGCCGTGTGTGCTTCGGGGCCTTGGTTTTTCTGGTCTCTAAGATGGGCATCACAGCATCTCTTCCTAGGCTGCTGGCAGAGCCAGGCCCAGCATGTGCTCGGAACACAGTAGCAGGGCGAGAACCATGTACTTTAAAAGTTTTCCTTTGCCTTTTGCAAAGGGATCTCACCTGATGCCACCGAGCTCTGAGAAGGCTTCTTGGAGGCCTGGGACATAGGTTTGTCTGGCCAGTTGTTCAGCATGACTTGACTGGGCAGGGCCTGTGAGCGGAAGGCCTGTGGATCTTGCTTGTTTGTGTCTGGACAGCATCTCTGAATCAGCTTTAGGAACATTTTTTCCTTTGGGAGTCTCAGGAAAAGGGAAGGCTCTGGGGGGACCCTAAGATGTTTTTCTGTGAAGTGTCCTGTGGGAACCTTAGATGTTAATCCAAAGGACCACTGTGGCCACCAGAACTTCCCACCCTGCACTGTAGTAATGCCACCGTCCTTGCAGGAACCTCTACACCCTGCCCGCTGTCACCTGCCCTTCTCCAGCTGCTCCCCTCCGGCTCCTTACTGCTCTGTGAACATGCCAAATGCAGTTGGGCCTCAGCGCCTTTGCTCTGGCTGTGCCCTCTGCCCGGGACACTCTTCCCACAGGTGTGTGCAGGCTGCTTGCTTACCTTTGGGGCTCTGCTCCCGTTCCACTCACCCAATGAGGCCACCTCTCACCAACTCATTTAAAAATGGAACTCGTCCTCTCTCGACACCCTTGCCCCTTTCCCTGCCTTATTTTTTCATTGAATTTATTACCACTTATTGTTTTCATGTTTGTCTTCTCTCAGCTAGAATGTGAGTTCCACGTAGGTAGGCAGGGATTTTGTCTGTTTTGCTGAATGATGCTGTGTACCCAGCATTTAGAACAGCTCCTGGAACATAGTAGGTGTTCAAGAAATATTTGATGATTGAGTGAATGAATCTATACTTTGGGGCATTTCATTGTCCATTTATTCTCTCAGGAAGCATTTGTTCCTTTATTTCAGATTTCTAATCACAACAGTAATGCATGCTTACTATGGAGTCCAAAGATGTTTGAAGGCAAAGCTCAGCCCTCCGCTCCTCCCCGTGAACCAGTGTGCTCAGCCCCGTGGGTTTCTGTCTGTACCTTCCTCCTTGGCAGGCATGGAGGAAGGGCTTGTATACATGGTGCCTGGGCCTGATGAGAGTTCAGACAGGCCCAGTCCTTGAGGAAGTTCAGCTTCCCTGGAGAATGAACACAAACTAAATGTTGATGTCACAGTGTGGTGGCAGTAGTGGCGCCAGGGTTTTGTGGGTGAGCCTGTGGGAGGGTTTGGGTTCCATTCTGCCTCAGCCTTTTTCTGGCTTGCCTCTGGGCACACTGACAGCTCTTTCTCCTCCTTGGTTTCCTCATTTTACAGTGGAGATAGAAACACGCCCACCTCAGGGGGGGTTCTGGGTGGATGAAATGAAATGAAATGATGGATCTGAGAGCACCTGAGCTCCCTGTGGTCCCAGGCCATTTCTCATTTTTCTTCCCCCTCCTCGGTACCCAGGACAGGGCAGCTGTGCTGGCCTCTGATTGAGCCGAGTGCTGGATGAAACCGCCCCGAGAGTCCTGAAGCCAGAAGCCCCACTCTGCCCCAGAGGCGATGGATGTTGACTTATATCCGGGAGCAAGGAGAACTTTGTCGGGTAGAGGGGAGAGGAAGGAAATTTCCAGTAAGGGGAAGCCTGTGTGTAGAACATCAGGGTGTGAAGTCGTGTGGCATGCTCGCAAGGGAGGAGGGCCAGGAGGGCTGCAACGTCCTTCAAGAGCTGGGAGGTGATGGGAGGTGACAGTGGAATGCGTGGGTGAGGCTTAGTCACCCAGAATTGGGTGTATCTGAGTAGCCGATTGGTCCAGCCTCATGGTAGGGCTCACCCTGGTCTGATGTGAGGCATGTGCTGTGACATCAGGCTTGTCCTCCTGCAGGAAGTCTCCTGTCTAGTGGGACACTCAGGAATGGAAGCCTGGCCGCCTTGCTTTCATCACCGGGGATGTGAAGAGGATGAAATTGCTTGTACGTGGTGTGGCCAGTCCTCCACTGTAACAAGCCCAGTGGTTTGGATTGTGCAGGCAGCTGCCCACGCCACGTTCCCCAGGGGAGGCCCTGAGAGTGGTGACGAGGCCACTTAGAACTGGAAGATGGAGGTCATGCCTGACATGGCCATTGTTCCTATGGGGAGCATTTTGTCTCCTCTCCAGGCCTCTGTTCACCTAATTCCATGACTGAAGTCCTCCCCCAGGGCCACTGGATGTGTGCCTGTGAGCGCTTGCCGGCTGCTATCCCCACCCCCAGCCCCCACAATGGCCTGGCACACTGTCTTTTGATTTGGGGTTTGTTTTGGGTTGCCGGTCTGCCTGTTTGCTTACTTGTTTATTTCCTGCACACATTCAGAGAGGGTCTGTGGAGGCCTTTCTGAAGCTTAGAGAGGCAGAGAGGTTAAGAAAGTGGCGACAGGGCCCCCAGGGGCTCCGCCAGCTGGAGGCTGGCAAGGGTGCTGTGATCACGTCCCTGGCCACCCCAGTGAAAGGGGAGGAAGCCGTGGCTTACTGCAGCGGGCCCCAGCCTTTTTGGCAGCAGGGACTGGTTTCGCGGAAGACAGTTTTTCCACAGACTCGGGGGTCGGGGAGAAGGGACAGGAAGCGGAGCTCAGGCTGTAATGTGAGCGAAGCTTCCCTTGCTGACCCACGGATAACCTCCTGCTGTGCGGCCCAGTTCCTAAAAGGCTGGGACCCGTACCAGTCCATGGCCTGGGGGGTGGGGACCCCTGGCTTCCAGGGGCCTCTGGGCCCTCAGGAGGGAATAGCAGGCAGCTTGATCCTCAGGGGGCCCAGGCTTCTCCAGCTCTGCAAAGGGACCTGATCTACGCAGGGAGACAGAAGACAGAATGGGTGCTAACTCTCGCTCAATGTTAAAGCAGATGCAGAGATGATTTTGTTTGGCAGTTTCTCAGTTGTGTATTGTTCACTGACTGTGGAGTGTGGCCCCCTGACTGCCTTGCCCATCCTGGGGTGGAGCTCGCCATTCCTAGAGCCGGGCAGGGTTAGGATGGCCCTGGGGGGCTTTCTTTAAAGAGCTGATGGAATTTTTGCATTCCTGTTTGGGTGTTTCTTGTTGCTGCCTGAGTGAGGCCTCTGGCCCATTAAGCTCCAGGTACCGTGTGAGGTCCCGGGGAACTGCAGGTGAGCATGGCAGGCGTGGTCTTTGCGTCTTTGGCCCCAGCTGTAACTGCCATGAGAGGCGACGAGGGTCGTGATGAAGGCTGTGCTGAGGATCCAGGAGCTTTGGCAGGGAGCTGGGCTTGCCTGGCAGGGCCTGGGAAGGCATTTTGGAGTCGAGTTGAGCCCTGATGGAGTGAGGAAGGCTGAGCAGAGGGGAGGGCAGTGGAGAGAGGAAGCAGAGCTGTTCCAGGAACTGTAGGAAACAATGCCTGGTGGGAGTGTGGTGTCGGGGATCAGGGACTGAGACATGGGGTGCCCAGCCCAGCTGGCAGACGCAGTGTGTGTTCTAGGGAATGCGGAAACTTGGAAGGGTAGTACGCTTTGCTTTTTTGACTTGTGAGTTTTTTAAAATTATTTTTTACTATGTAAAGTATGGGATGAATATGTTCTTGTTTTAAAAACTGTAATGCAGACTGGTGCAGCCACTGTGGAAAACAGTATGGAATTTCCTCAGAAAACTAAACATGGAACTGCCTTTTGACCCAGCAATTCCACTGCTGGGATTAGACCCTAGGAGCCCTGAAACACTTATCCAAAAGAACCTTTGCACCCCAATGTTCATAGCAGCACAATTTACAATAGCCAAGGGCTGGAAGCAACCTAAGTGCCCATCAGTCAATGAGTGGATCAAAAAACTGTGGTACATTTACACAATGGAATTCTATGCAGCAGAGAGAAAGAAGGAGATCCTACCCTTTGCAACAGCATGGATGGAACTAGAGAGCATTATGCTAAGTGAAATAAGCCAGGTGGTAAAAGAAAAATACCATATGATCTCACCTTTAAGTGGAACCTAATCAACAGAACAAGCAAGCAAAATATACCAGAGACATTGAAATAAAGAATAAACTGACAGTAACCAGAAAGGGGGTGGGAGGGGAATAATGGGGGAAAATAGGAAAAGGGGCATCAAAGAACGTGTATAAAAGACACATGGACGTAACCAAAGGGAGTAGGTTCGAGGGTGGGAGGCAGGGATGGGTGGGGCTGAGGGGTGTGGTGGAAAATGGGGACAACTGTACTTGAACAATAACAAATGTAAATAACATACACATTTACAGTGAAAACTGTAAGTGCCTTCGAGGCCACCTTGTCTCCCTCCCCATCACTGGCCTTCCCTTAGAGGTGAGTGACAGCCTTTCCCAGCCCTGTCATACGTACGAGCAGACAGCCACAGTCACAATGTGGTGCTTCTCACAAGCAGAAGGAGGATCACGCTTTACGTACAGTTTGTGCCGTACCTTTCACTGGAGCTGCTGTGGGCCTTCCCCCCACGTCGGCCCGCTTGGTTCAGCCTTGTCCTTACCTGCTGCACCACATTGCACAGGGGGGACCGTGAGCTTCAGTCGTCCATTTTCTCACTTGGGTGGTTTCTACTCTGCTGTTACAAACAGTGATGTAGTGCACACCCTTGAGTGCACAGCTTTGTGCACATGTGTAAGTACTTCTGTGGGATGGATCGCAGGAGAGTAGAGTTGCTGAGTTGTAGGGGACTCTGTGTTTTTAGTTAGGGAACTAGAAAGATAGAGGTGACGTGCTAGGCATCACGACAAGGCAGGCAGGAAGGGGTGTGTTTGGAGGTGAACAGACCCTGTTCTGGTCCCTGTTTCTTCCTATGGCTTGGAGGAAGAGAAACTCTTGGATGTCAATGTTTTTAAAAAGAGTGTGATTAGGGACAAAATCCAAACTAAGAGAACCAGATGAAATGGAGCAGGGGTGCCCTTAGGTTAGCAGCAGCGCTCGTGAGAAGTGATGTGAGAATTGAGTCAGCTGCAGCTTGGTGGGGAAGGGCAGCAGGAGGTAGGTAGTGAGGAAGGAGGTGGCCCCTGTGGCGTTTCCTGCTCTGAAGAGACCACGTCTGTCTGGTGGGATTGAGCCAAGCTGACATGGTGCTGTGAGAAGGGACCCAAAGGTCTCAGGAGGAGTAGCTGAGGGGCCAGGGCCAGGAGAAGGGCTGATGTGAGCTGAGGGGTCCTGCTTGCTCCGAGTGGCCCCAGCGCCAGGCCCTGAACTAGGGGGAGGGTGGTATAGAAAATCAGGAACTTTTCCATTGTCAGAGCTGCTTGGAGCTACAAGAGCCTGCCTCTGTAGTCCAGGGTGCCCCCAGGGGCACTGTGGCAGACAGGGTTCTTGTCCCTACTCCTCCACAGGTGCAGAGGAAGCATTTTGCATGACAAGTCATTATTGACCAAAGGTCCACACTGAAGACCTCAGGGTGGTCTCCCCAGGCCTGGAGGCTGACCAAGGGCCATTTGGTTGGGCTTTGTTTATCATAAACAGAGTGATGTACCCTGTGTTGCTTCTCCAATAAAGGGGGGAGGGGAATATAGTACTCACTGTGTAATTACCACACTCTGGCCCTCACAGGCACTATTCACAGAGGGAAACACACAGAGCTGAGCCTTAGGGCCAGAACTCAGAGGCTGCACCCTCCTTGTTTGGTCGGTAAGGATTTTGTTGCTGGAGACCCTTATAACTCTGTGGCGTTGCTACAAATGTCAGTGTCGTCTCTTAGTCCTTGTGACGTGTACTGGAGTCTGCCTGTGTGCTGGGAACTTCCCACTTTGTTTTTTCACATTTTACTATTTTTTACTGTGGTAAATGTATACAATATGAAAGTTACCACTGTAACCGTTTGTGAGTGTGTGGTTCAGGGCACTGTGTACACTCTCACCGCTGGGCACCCACCACCGCCCACAGCACTCTTCTTGCAGACCTGGAACTCTGCACCCATCGGGCATTAACTCCCTGCCCCCAGCCCCTGGCAGCCGCCATTCTGCTTTCTGTCTCTGTGAATCCAACTGCTCCCGGCACCTCCTGTTGGTGGGGATCACACAGGACTTGTCCTTTTATGACTAGCTGCTTGCATGGCACAGTCTTCAGGGCTCGTCCGCGTTGTGGCTGAATAATGTTCTGGTGTGCGTGTACTACATTTTATTAACCTGCTCTCCTGTCAATGGACATTTGGGTTGTTCTCACCTTTTGTCTACTTTGCTTTCTGAGGGTCTTAGGAAAAAAGTGTAGTCACTTGGGAACCTGTGTGTGTGTGGCGTGGATTGGTGTGTGCTGTGTGCGTTTGTATGTTATATCTTTTGGATGGCATCCATTCATTCTTTACTTTGCCAACAAAGTCACCTTCCTTAAATTCAGTGCCCTGCTTAGAGCCTGACAGTGGCAACCTGTCTCCTCAACGATTGAGTTCAGATCCCTTCAGGTAGCCCAGGGGCTTTCACGGTCAGCCACTCAGCCTCTCTGACCTCTTCTGTCATTATCCCAGACTCCCTGTATGTTGGCTACCGGGGATGTACCAGTCAGTCAGAGGGAGGGACTTAACGGGGAACTACTGACTTGTGTCGGCTGAAACCTGGAGTGGAATCAACCCAGACCAATGACTGTAGTGGGAAGGCATATCCGGCGCTGAGGGGGCAAATGGAAGAGATGGTCCTGGAGTCAGGACCACCCAGTGGGGCTAGGACCTCCAAGAGGGACCACCCTAAGGGAGCTGGGAGCATGGAGGAGGCACTGAGCTAATGCTAATACTCATTGTATTAAAGGGGTTAGTTGTAACAGAGGCGCGCGCGCGCACGCGAACACACACACACAGCTTCAGGTACTTGTAATTAAAGTCAAAGGCACAGATGAATGTAGTTTGTGGCCAGCTATGAGTCTTGCCGACAGTCACCAAGAAAGATCAATGAATTTGCCTCCTCCTGAGTCGGCACAGGTTTCAGTGGAGGGCCTAGGGCAGCTCAAGGAGAAAATCTTCCTGAGGACTTATGGTTATGGACTGTTTGGGGAGGGGGATCAGACTGAGAGTCAGGTACAATGCTGACCTACAAGATGGGGATTGTGTGTCAGGGACACCTTGGGGCCTGGGGAGGGGACTGGGGGAGAAGCATTCCTTCCTCCTAAGGGGTCCACCTTGGGCCTCTTTCTAGCCTTGGGGACTGACACTGCAGCCAGAGGCCTGCCCACAAGGCCATGCTGCCCCCGCCTTTCTCCAGCACTGCAAAGGGCATAGGCACTGGAGATTTCTTGGGCCCCCACGTTTGTTGTGGGGACAGGGCAGTGCGGGGAGGAGTGTGTGGGGTGCCCTGGAGCCTGCGTGCACAGGCTCACTAGAGCCACTGGGCCACCTCTCCCCAGCTCCATGTTCAGTGACAGCACTTCAGTAGATAGAAATCAGTCGCGGTGGGAGTACTTACACCATGGCAATCAGCAAGTCTGTGCACCAGGGCTTTTTATTGTGGAGAGCCACGTGTCCCACTCTCAGGGTTTTTGTCTGCCTGGGGGTGCGGGACAAGGTGGCGAAACAGAGGATAGTTAAGGGCGTAATTTATGCTGAAAGAAAGGTGGGCGGCGTGGGGCTGAGTCACGGGAAGGCTTCCTGTGGGGACAACTGGAGCCTGAAGGGCAGGGAGGTTTGAGTGGCTGGAGTGGCGGCTTCAGGAGCGGGGCAGCCTGAGCGTGGAAAAGCATCAGGGTTCTGAGACTGGGAACCATGGGGATTTAAGCCAGGTGAGTTTGCAGGTGAACATGAAGGGCCTGGAAAGCCAGCTTGGAAGTTTGGACTTCACCCTGTAGGGCAATGGTCCTTAGTGGGACATTAGCTTATGTTTGGAGACATTTTTGGTTGTCATAACAGGGCTGGGGAGGAGTGCTAGTGGGCAGACACCATGAATGCTGCTGAACATCCAGGGCCCCTCCGCCCAAGACAGTCCCCAACAACAGAGAACTTTCTGGCCCCAAATGGTAGTAAAGCTAATGCTAGGAAACCTGGCTATTGGGGCTGATGCAGATTCATGGTCAGGGATGTATGAAGTTGTATTTTTAGTTCAGTGAAGAAGTCGTGTGTTTGTGTGTGCTTGTGCATTCACATGCATGTGTGACAAGAGATGGAAGCCTGTTGGTTAAGGTGGTGCCAGGGGAGGTGGGCATCAGTTGCTCCCTGAAGATCCCAGTACAGTGAAAGGCAGTGATTCATTGATCCCAAAGACCAGAGTGAGAGAGTTGACAGGGAAGTGGCAAGTCCAGTTTGAGTTATGGATTTTTAGGGAAATATAATGTTACAGAAGTAACCCTGTGTACCCCCTTTTCAGAGGAAGGCAGTGGAGCCTCAAAAGGTGCCAGCAGGTGCGTGTGGAGTTTGAGATAGCAGGAAATCACAGGGAAATGTCTTTGGACAGTGGAAAATGGGCACTTCAGAAATAGGGTCACTGCTGCTTCTTGGGCAGGTGTCAGGAGTCCTGGGCCTGGCAGACTGTGGCTTTGCTTGTGGCTTCCATGCCCCAGATGCCCCATGCCCCTATTTCCCCTGTGTTCCTTGTGGTTAGCATCTCAGAAGGATAGGTTCAGCTTCTGTCTGCCACTTTTTTAGCTGGACCACTCTGACCCTCGGTTTTCTTATCTGTCAAATGGAGATAACCCTAGTATCTATTGCATGGCATTATCAGAATATTAAATGAGATCATTGGTGTGCCAGGCAGGGGTAGCAGTGAGTAGGTTGTTGTGATTATTAATTTTTTAATTGTCACCTGAGGGTATGTTTCATTGACTTTAGAGAAAGAGGAAGGGGAGGGGGAAGAGAGAGAGAGAGAGAGAAAGAGGGAGAGAGAGAAATATCAATTGGTTGCCTCTTACATGTGCCCTAACTAGGGATGCAACCTAGGTATGTGCCCTCACCAGGACTTGAACCCACAACCTTTTTGGTGTATAGGACGATGCTCCATCCAACCTAGCCATCTGGCCAGGGCTGATTATTAACTTTTTAACAGAGAAGGCTGGCAGGGGTGTGTGGGGGTGGCAGGTGGAGTGGACATGTGTCCCACAGCTCCAGAGCAGCTCTGGGTCTGTCTCCACTCTCTGAGGTCCAAAGGTGTGGGGTTATGAGCTTCCCGCTCCTGAAGCCTGCTCCAGTGAGAGTTACAAACTCTCCCCCATTTAGAGCACGAAAGCAAGGGCTGTCAGTGACTCCCGAAGTAAGTATCTCTCTCAAGTAAAGACCACATGTATTTTCTGACTGTAAAATTTTAAACAATACTGAAGTATACAAAGTAAAAATAAAATTTCTTCTTTACACACCCTTCTGTTGCACCCAGTTTCCTTTTGTCCCCAAGGCCGCCACCAACATTTTCTTTAGGGGTCTCCCAGCAGGACAGCCAGTTTGTGTGTTGGGAAGAGGGGCTGCTCATGATCATGCCGCCACATACTTTGTCGTGTATGTTACTTCGAGTGTGTATGTGACTCAGCAGTGCTAATTGAGAGTCTGTTCTGCTAGGGTCTGCAAGGGATGGGCAGGGCGGGGCAGGGCAGGGTGAAGGCCTGGAGACCAGCCCCAGGCCTTGGGTGGGCCTCTCTTCCTGTGAGACTCCCTCCTGCCACTCATCAAGACAGGCGTGGCCCCTGTGGCTCCAGCAGCTCTACTTGTGTGTCTCTTAGTGGCCACACAGTAGATGCACCTTAGAGCATGGGTAGTGGGTGCTTCTGCTTGAATTAGTTTCCCCATGCAACTGCTGTATGGGAATGAACCAGTAATGACCAATTCCAGGTGCAAATCAGCTCCAGGCCTCGGTCAACTTGAGCAGGTGTGATGCCTTCTCACTATAAATACCTCCCCTGGAACTGAGGCAGCCCCGAGAGGGGCCTCAGCACCCAGGAGCATCACTTGTTCTGCCTGGGGTGCCTGGCACTCTGGCTGCTTTCAGGGATCTCACGTTTCCTGGCCGAGTTCAGTGCTGGGCTACCTGGATATATTTGTGAATTCTCACAAAACACTGGTAGAATAGTCTAATTAGCAGCAGTAGATGATGGGTTAGTGCTCAGCCTCTGGTGCATACTGTCTGAGTTCACACCCCACCTCCACCCTTCTAGCTAATGTGAACTGGGGTAGGGCGCTTATTCTGTGTGTGTCTCTGATTGCCCGTAGGTTTCTGCAGCATAGCATTCTAGTGAGGTTTAGGAGAGCTGCCACGGGATCATACTTAATGCCTGGCACACACAAAGCACTTGTCAGGTGTTTGGTATTACTATTAATTTCATTTGCCAGAGATGAAATTGAGCCTCAGGGAGGTTAAATAACTTGTCTGAGGTCACAGATCCAGCAAGTGGCAGACCAGGTATGTCTGATCCCAAAGACCATACTTTTTCCTGCTACAACCTGTTTGGATCTGTGTGTCCTTTGAAGATTTGTTAATTGAAGGGTCAGATGCTCAGGTAAAATGTAAAAGGGACCAGGGGAAGCCTTTTCTTGTTTATTCTCTGGGATACGCACCAAGACCACTGATGACATGGAAGTGCTGTGTCTGGGTTTCTGATGTTTCCAGCTTGGACCTCTATAGCTAACTCAGAGGAACAGGTGGTTCTGCTTAGGTCTTGGTCGGTGCATCTTGTTTTGCTTGTCTCTGAACCTGTTTGCTTCTCTGTAAATGAATAGACCAGACCTGTTGGACTTTGCGGCTGCATCAATTTCTGTATCTTGTGGCTGTGGGGTACTTATGTTCCCTTGCATGTCACCCAAGGAAGTGATGGGGTGATTGCTTATCATAGGAAGGGAAGAAGCACTTTATGAACAAACACTGTGGGCTAGCATTAGGTGTGGTGTTGAAAATTTGATCTCATTGAATTGTCATAACAGCCTTGAAAGGTAACTACTTTGTTCCCATTTTCTAGATAGGAAAACTGAGGGTAGGACAAGTTGTTTAGTTAGACTAAGGTCACGAAGCCAGAAAGTTACAAAAATGGATGGCTATGTGACTGTAAGTTCTGTTACCTCTTAGAAAGGCAGAGGGCCTCAAATCAAGTATTTTAGCTTCCACCTAAGAAACTAGAAATAGAAGAGCAAATTAAATCCAAAATAAGTAGGAGAAAATAAGTAACATAGGCATGGGAAACAAATAAATAGAACAACAACAGAGAAAATAAATGAAACCAAAAGCTGGTTCTTTATGAAGATAAAATTGATAAACCTCTAGACAGACTGATTAGGGGGGAGAGAGAGAGAGAGAGAGAGAGAGAAAGAGAAAGATAAAGAGAGAGAGAAACTCAAATTACCAATGTCAGGAATGAGAGAAGTGATGTCTCTACAGATTCTAAGACATCAAAAGAGTAAAAAGAGAATACTGTAAAAAACTTTATGCCAACAAATTTGACAAGCAAGCTGAAATTCCTCGAAAGACACAAACTACTAAAGCATGCTCAAGAAAGCTTGACTAGTCCTGTATCTATTAAAGAAATTGAATTTGTAGTTAAAAGACCCCAGGGAAGGAAACTCCAGATCAAGATGGCTTCACTATTCAATTCTGCCATATATTTAGGGAAAAATATTAATAGTTTTGCACAAAGTCTTTCAGAAAATTGAAGGGAAGGAAATATTTCCCAACTCATTCCATGAGACCAGTATTATCCTGATACTAAAACTGACAAAAAAAAAAGTTACAAGAAAACTGAACCAATATCCTTTATAAACAGACACATAAAAAACTTCAATAAAATGTTGACAGCATGTAGAAAGGATGCTTCATTATGACCAAGTGGGGCTTAGCCCAGTGATATAAGGTTAGTTTAGAATTTAAAATTCAATTGATGTAATTCACCATGACTATGGATTTAAAAGAAAAAACATAGGATTATGTTGCAGAACACAAATTTGACAAAATCCAACATTCAATTATATTAAGACTCACAGCAAACTTGGGATATAAAGGAACCTCCTCAAATTTTTATAAAGGGCATTTATGAACAGCCTACCACAAACACCGTACTTAACGGTGAAAGATGGAATCCCTTCCCCTTAAGAGCAGAAACAAGACTGGAATGTTCAC